>DWFO01000495.1:0-20198 GCA_018246595.1 Mimoniades nurscia nurscia
GAGGTAGGCAGCGGAATGTAGAACACTCCCACGTTTCACCAGTTACGTTTACATCCCACTATGGAATAGGTGGTGAGCCTATTGCTATGCACAGGATAAAACAAAACATTCTTTACTAATTAATTCTCAAAAAATTTCTACATAGCTATAAACAATTATATATTTGGCATTTCAGGAAGACTTTTATGGGAGACCTTTAATTTTAGCAGACCGAGAGCTCTGTGAGGGTAGTATAGATGGTATAATAAAGGAGGCCAAGACGAGGAATATAGCTCTTTTAGTGGTTGGCGATCCACTGGGTGCCACTACACACACAGATATGCTACTTCGAGCTAATGAATGTGGTGTTGATACACAGGTAATAATTTTTTTTCTTCCTTTAAGTGGAATAAACTCCTGAATAAAAATCATGTAAAGTGCTCTTTTTCAATGCTGGCAATTAATTGGTGGCTCCTGAGGTGTTGTACATATCCTAATGTGATGGTGATCACATACTGTAAGGAAGCCTGTCTGCCTGTTTTCCTAATCTTATAAAGAAAAAATTAACAGCTATGACATTTTCCAAACTTTATAAAGATTATTGAACAGTTCCATATAAATTTAGTTAGTGTCTGTCTGTTTATACAAAATTTTATTTGTTTTATTTTAATCAGAGCTTACAGTTCAATACAACTATTGCATAATTTTTGATTTTTTTTTTATGAAATATTATTCTTGTAGAAGAGACATCAAATCTGTGACTATAGAGATACATATTTGACACTCAACACTCTACCTACAGGATTTTCCTTTACTATCTAAGTTTTTGATTTAATTTGGCCCACATTCTCCATTTTGGCGAGATAAAGTGTGGTGGGACTCTCTGTCTCTCTTATCTAATAATTTTTGTGTGATTAAATTTCTCATCATATAATATATTCCTGTACATTGTGCTAAAACCCACCTGCCCAGCATTGTGTCTTTCGTGATGATATGATAATATAGTGAAATTCAATGTGTGATGTAACACATTTATGAATAAAAAAAGTAACAACACACCTGTAATCCCCGAAGGGGTAGGCAGAAGACACACATATATAGGATATACACTGTCATGATTCACCTTAAACATGTTTACTTCTAGATAATTCACAATGCCTCAATAATGAATGCTGTGAGCTGTTGTGGGCTGCAGCTGTACAATTTTGGAGAAACAGTATCTATCCCATACTGGACTGATACATGGAAACCAGACAGCTTCTTTGAAAAAATCATTGGAAACTTTTCAAGAAATTTACATACTTTATGCCTTTTAGGTATCATTTATATTTTTTTAAATCTAAATAGAGTATTTTAATATCTTTACTATTGTTTAGTAAATTTTGGTATCATATCATGTAAATTATTTCAAGGTATATGGATGGATACTAGTCAAATCCAGTAGTACCTGTCCCAGGTTTTGAACCCAGGACCGCTCAATTGGCAGTCACCACTCGACTTAAGAGGCAGCCATGAATCCTAAAAAAATATATCTTAAATGTATATACAGTGTTTCAATGGCAATCTTTACTTCGGTTAGGGTGTTCTTTATTACAGACATCAAAGTCAAAGAGCCCACTGAAGAGTCTCTGACTAAGAAAGTTCGCCAGTACATGGATCCTAGATTCATGAGTGTGAGTGAAGCGGCAACACAACTAGTCCAGATAATAGACAACCAACCAAATGCAGGTAATTAAATACTTACTGTAAGTGCTTAAGATCTGACTGTCCATATGTTAAATGATTTTACGAACTACACTCCTGCCTAGCTGTACCTTCAGGGATTACAGGTGTGATGTTACATAATGATTCTAATCCATTTAGCCTGTACTGAACACAGGGGCGGTCTTTATATACTCGATTAGCTGTGATTTACTTCAAGACAATAATCCCTCATTGTTACGAGCAATACAATGTTAATGAATGTGTGGTCTCAGTGGTCAGCATGTGGTCTCAGGTAGAAATAGAGTAAATCTCCTGTTAAAGAATGGAATAATGTCCAAAAATTACTTGCATTATATAGATTTCAATCATTCTCCATCATCATAGATGAAAAAGTATTTCATTTTTTTTTTTTTTTATAATTAGTATTTTAGGTAAACAGGACCTGAGGTAATCACAGATGTACTGAAAATATTGATATTTATTACCTACTTCAAATTAATAATACAATTATTATTAATTTGAAGTACACTACAATAGTGTATAGAGTGCTGCCATCTGTTCTATAATGGTTGTAAATTTAATTAACCGATTCGCTGCTGATGGCACGACAGGCGTGTCATCAATATTTTTTACTTGTTGCTTGTGACACGAGAGACGTGTCATTTTTTAATCGAATGTAACACCCTCAAATTAAGTTTTAGAAGTTTCTACCTAGAACAAAACTATCATGATTTTCCACGTACATTTAGCTTGTGTTGGCCTCTGGAGACTGTGTGAATTTAAAATTTGCGGGGGATGACAACCTTTATCGTGTCACAGAAAATTTGTTCATGGCCATGGCGAAGAGTTTTCGAAAATGGGCGCGGCAACGAATCGGTTAATATAATGGTTCTATTAGACTGAATGATAATGAATAAATCAGATAATATTAGCGTTTGAAGGGCATTAATTAACATGTATAGTCATAATTATATGTAGTTGTTTGTGTATTCTTATAAAAAGTTAATACATAATATTAGGTTTAGATTATACAGTCAAGAATATTAATATGATTCTATTTTATAATTGCAGTGTATGGGTTATAGTCAATACATAAAAATATATGTATTAATTAAAAGCCAACAATTTTTTCAAGATAAAAGATGTAATGTTTTAAGAACAGTAAAGATACAAGCTATGTTCACTTAAGCGATTCATTGACATTTGTGATGTGCTATATTACAAATATAATAGTTACATAAATAAATATGGATTCATCTATCTGTAATATAACTAATTTATATTACATCTAAAGCCAAAGATATATAAAGAGTTTGCTTTATTGCATTTCGTTTAATAATTTATTACAATAACTAGAGCTCTGTTACTACTATGGTTATCATGCTATATGTCAATTCATACATCTTCTGGGTGCTTCGGCCAATACCTAATGATATAATATTCTCTAATAAGCAGCATTCTTACATTGTCACTCCAAAGTGTACAATCATTGTTTATTGCAACAAGCAAATAGTACCTATATTTCTCTTTTTCAGGTTTAACCAAGGACCATTTAGTGATAGGACTGTCAAGAGTAGGCGCTCCAGATCAAAGAATCGCAGCAAAGTCGTTAGTTGACATGCAGACTTGCACACTGGGCCCCCCATTGCATAGTCTGGTCATTCCGGCACCCAGTTTGCATCCTCTTGAAGCTGATTATGTTGCTCAGTTCAGATAGTATGTTTGAAATATTCTACAGTTACAGAAGAACAATAATTGTAAATAGATATACAAATGGTCAAGTAAAATTGTAACATTATGTTAATTTATATGAGTACATTGCATTATTTTTTATGTTATTTTGTGGTTTTACTTATTTACTGCCAGACTGTTTGTAAGCTATTGTTCAAGTTGCTTTTTATTCTAAAAAAGAATGAGTTCATTAGATGAAATTTTGATATTGGTAATAAGTAAAATTTAGCCATTTCCAATTAAGCATTTACACAAATTTCAGATTTGCAACACTGCTTGTATTTTAATTGTTGACAAAAGAGTTAAACAATTTGTTTTTTTAAATATACGAGACAATAAATAGTAACAAAGGAACGCTAAATGTATTTACATAAAAAGGAAAAAATGCACACATATGTATGAATATTTATGTGACCTGTGGTTATAATAATACAAGAATTTAAATAATAATGTTTATATTAGCTAATGAGATTTACAAAAAACCTCTGACAAGAACAAATTTGCGAATTATACAAAGAATTCAAATGTCATTATTAACATAGGTACCAAATGTGACTTTAAATAAACAATGGATGAATTACCAAATTAATAGTTTTATTATTTACAATTAAAATTATAATATAAACGTATTTCAAACTGCTACCATAAGACATCATTCCCCAACATATTATTGGTCCACAAAGCTACCAAAATCACTACATTATACAATTAAAAAAAAACAATCTGAATCGTAAATATTAAAAGGTACATTAATTATTATTTGGTCTAAGTTGCATATTATAAATAATCGCAATTATAAAAATAATATACAAACAACGGAATGTAGAAGATACCGAATAGTGAATACACACAAATCACCTATAAATTGGTACATCAAACATCTCTCTCTCTCTCTCTCTCTAGATATAACTGGAAACTGGTGGGTCACGTTATATTTAGTAATAATTATAATAAAGGCATGGCTTACATGTAATTTTACACTATGTAACACTAGGACATGTTCTTAATGTTAAAATAATACAGTCTTTAAACTTAATCATAAGGTTTACATATAAGATATCGATGATATTAATAAGAAGTAATTGTATTTAACACGTGCTCTCTATTCATCAAGTGAGATTACAAAATGAACTATATAAATAGACATTAATAAGAGTATTTCAAACAGCGGAAACCTGCTGGTCGTCGTCTTCGTCGTCCGGCGCGTCGTGATAGAAATCCGCGTACTGGCGGGTTACGCCTTCGTGGGAATGGGCGCGGCTGAGGCGTTCCAATCGAGCCACCTGTGACGCGAGCGTATAGGGCGCTTGCGGCATCCTCGGCGGCGGCACCGGCCGCACACAGCTGGCCGTCGTACACGAACCGTGCCCACTGTCGCTCGAAGTAGCCGATCCAGTTTTCCGTAATGGCAAGTTAACTAATGACGTCACACTGCTACTTTCAGCTGACAAATCCACCGGCATCGGAGTAGGTGTATCAGAATGTGACCTCTCGTGGGCCGCGCGCGAACAGCAAATGGCCGGACCGGGCCCATCACGTCTATGAGAACAAGGGGAAGGCCCAGATGGCGGTGGTCGCGGCTGATGGGGTCTCGTTTTGGCGGGTTCGGATAGTGCTAATAACTTTCTAACAGCTTGTGGGGATGCAGCGCCAAATTTGTTTCCTGCGAAGCTCTTTTTGCTTTCACTAGCTGATGAGGCGCTACTAGCAGTAGACAAGGAGGGCGAGGGGTGCCGGCGCCGAGTCATAGCTGGGGCAGGTCCTGCGCCCTCACACTCTAGGGACAGAGCATGTAACCGTTCCTCGTCAGTTTCGACGTGCATCCGATTCAAATACGCTTTAACCCGCCGAACCATTTGGGCTTCCTCAAACATTTTCTTATGATTTGGAACATTAGATGATTTTTTCCTCCTTTTAACTGTCACTTGGCCTTGTTGGACACCAGTGTTAAGTTGATTTAAAGCCACCATAGCATTGGATGGAGGTTGTTTACCTAATTCTAACAAAGTTAATAAATCGTATGGGGAACTACACATGTTGGTGAGGGTTCTCACTTCCTTTGCGATCATTCTTAATTTCTCGAAATTCACCATTCCCTCTACTTTAGTGTCATTGCCTAGATGTATAAAAGTAAGATCTTTTCTTACAACTGGATAAAATGGAATAACTGGCGATCTTCCTTGCTCTGTTGTTACCAATTGCCTGTATTTGGACATGTTTCTGGAAGGGTCCATCAGCGCTTGCAAATCTGAAAAGAGCTTGACATATTTTGTGGGTAATTTCTCCCAAGTCATTCTTAATCTGGAAACTGCACCATGCCCTAGTCCAGAAGTGATGGCAAACATGGAGTTGAAATTTTTGCATTCTTTACAATGTCTTGCAACTTTAATGAACTGCTTTATAATTTTAGAACGTCGAACTATGTTTTGTTCATTGACTACTTCTGTCACAACCCAGAACATTTCCTTGTTCACAAGTCCGGCAAATTGTGATAGCATTGGTGTGCCATATCGGCTTTTTAGTTCAAACAGATCATCCACATACTCAGTGCTCTCAATTTGCCTGAATATGCAAAAATCTTGAAGAGTCAATTGAACGGCAACTTCCACAGCATTGAGTTGCAGGAAATGTACAACACTCTCCCGGAGTAGCTCTGGTGCCATTTCATCAGGTACTAATGTTTCGCTAATTCCGTTTGTTTTTAAATAATATCTGGAGCTCAGACCAATACGTTCGGCCAGATTTTGCAATTGATCAGGCAAACGGTGCTGTTTGATAATACCTCCCTGAGCAACAGACACTTCACACAATGAAAAATGTGAACTGGGGTCAGTAATGCCAAATTCCCGTAATGTAAGCATTACAACTTCTCTAGCAGTTGTTTCTTTGTGAACTAGTAAATACTTACAAGTTTGATCTGCTCTATATACTTTAAGAACATGCTCAGGATAATCTGAAGACTGATATTCATCATAACATATTGATATTAAGTCAGGGTTGCTGTGTGAATTATAAAATGAAGTACTGGTGTTAGCTTTGTTAAGGGATTCAGAATTAGAGAGAATACTATCATCTGCATGGATACCATCATTAATTGTGTTTTTAGGAAGAATGTTCAGTTTCATTAAAGCTTTTTGTAATTTTTTATTTCCTAATGTCATATAACCTTTTTGAGGTTCCTTTTTGATGCTTAAAGTCTGAGGTTTCTTGGTGGGAGATTGGATTACTGATGTCAATGTTATAGGATCATCACTCAAAAGCTCCGCAGTGGACAAACGGGCCCGAGGGTCGGTCTGCCAGCGAACCATATTGGCACATCCTCTCTGTCTTGGAGAATTCTCTGGCATTAAAAGCATCTGCTTAAATGCTAATAAATTACTTTTGACTGTGATGCTTAAATGAGTGGATCCTGTGATTATTTCCATTGCTTTTGCATGGCTTACATGTTGGAAAGATTGACCATTAATTTCCATAACTTGGTCACCTCTTTTCAAACCAACTTCCTCAGCTTTTGAGTGCTTTTCAACTTTCAGGATAAAAATGCCATATCCCCTTTCATATCCACCCAAAATAGAGAAGTTCAAAGGCTCATCTCGTGAAGACCGTGACAATATTACACTTCTAGTTCTTGCTTTTGCTGAACATGCAATATTTAATAGTCTCAATTGGCTTTCCATTTTTTCACGCTCCAGTGCCATCTCAAAGTTTTCTAAGAATTCCATCATAGTTGGATCTGTCTCAAAGTCTGTGAAATGATTATTCACCCAAAGTAATACAACTCTAGTCACTTTATCTCTCACGGATGGTTCAGAAAACCAGGCTAGCAGCTGTTTTGCCACTACTAGAGGACTTTCGATAAAAGTTCTATGAGTCAGAAGAAAGTCTTCAACATATGTGGAATCTCTTGAATTATCTTCAACCAGTTGGAGCATCAAATGTTCAGGTGTACCTCTAATAACCACATGTCCTTGCTGATGTCCCGATTCTCCAGCTGCACCTCTGAACTCTGTGACTAACACAACAACTCCGTTTTCGTTCTCATGACGTCTGATGTTTTCTTCGCCTTGATGTAAAATTCTATAATAATCAGATTGTGTGATACAAACAAACTGACAATCATCACATCTGGTAGTCATAACTCCTCTGTGGTATAATTTTTCAAGAGTTGCTTCAGCCATTCCAAAGCTATCACCAACATTGAGATGTTCAATCTCACCATTTTGATGTTCTATACCGACCTGGCCATTAACAAGCACAGACCAAGAGTCATGTTCTTCGCCATCATTCATAACAACTGTGCCGGCTTTTTCAACTACTGCAAACACCATCACAGCACAGAGTGCTCTACGTACTGTTAAGGTCATGTTAGTAAATGCTTTCAAATGCTGAGTGAATTCCAGGAGTATTTCAATATCTTCATCAGTCCTCTCGCTTGGATCCTTTTCGAGGCATTCTCTGACAGCATCCCGTACAGTCAGACTATCCATGCTCTCTTCCAAATCTTCTTCTTCATCTGAATCAACTATTGATTCGAGGAGACCAGAGAGGTCTACCTCCATGTCCATGTCCAAAGAACTGTGGACCGAAGTCATGGTATCGCTCCCACTGTAAGCTGAGCTCGTGTCACTCGCGTTGGAACACTTCAGTGTGTGGGGGTACAGCTCCGGACTGTGACGGCCACCACGCCCCCCTCTCAACATTGTGAAGGTTCTAGCCTCTTCGGATGACTTCCAGTCTGAAAGCGAAGGTACAAATTTTTCATTTCTCTACACATAACCAAAACCCCTATATCACAAAACAAATCTAAACGGATATATTTTCGAAATTAAAAATAAATATGGAAGGGATTTAAAAATTTATTACAAAGCCATCCTTTGCGGTTTATTGACAAAAAAAAGGTATTTAATCTTATAACGTCAAAATAACAACAACGTTACAAGTAAAATAATAGTTTTGTTACTCGCAAATTTGCACATTATCTCGTAATTGGGGAAATGAGAATTAATTTCTTACATTGCGTAGTCCTGCTGCTAAGCGTCATACACCGTGTTACGAAGATATTGACATCACATTGTGGGCAAAGTATTATAAACACCCAGAAATATAAACTTCGTGCATTACAATCTGCAGGAACAAGTAAATAAATTCAAAACCTTCACAATTTCTATTTATTTTGCATTCATGGCGGAACTGTCAGTGCTTCCATGTTGCTTTCTAATTAGTCTTCAACCAACGGATAGCTGCTGGATGTGTTTTACTTCACAATAACTGCGCAAAATACGGTATGTGTCGGATTGTTATTTTACAGAGTTAAATATTTAATATTTTGAAGACTAAGTAGATACCAAAAAATTTAGAAAGCTACTTTCCCGACGTATCTACATTGGCTACAGATAACAATTTAGTCAGGCACTGCTTTGCTTGTTGTTATGTAATTACAGGTAAAATATTATATGGTTGTATTTATTTCAAGAATTATAATTGATTGACCTGAGCTATTTTATTTTTAGATTTGATATACGGTTAATGTTAATATATGTATTATATTATATTATAATGCTGTTAATAAATTAGGTCCTTTATTTTTTATGTAAACACTCGATAGTCGCTGAAATTTTTTTTAGCTAACTAAACGATTACATCAATATGCTCCTTATAACATATATGTAGTTGAAATTATTAACATCCACAGTTTTTGTTATATACCATTTAACTTGTACTAAAGTAAATTTTAATATTGTCTATGAAAAAATTATATTGATCATCGACTTTATTTATCATGAACGCATCTATAACATCAAAGATACAAAATTACTTCTTCCGCTTCTGAAACGTAGGCCATTTCTAATAATAGTTTTTGCTTAAAAAGTCATATACAGCTTAATTAAAGTAATTCCAAAAAAATAATTCCAATTTGTGGTGTTTGTCATTGTATTATATATATTGTTTAAAGTATTTTCAAATTAAAAGTACACAAATGATCTCTCTGAACATTTTTATATCTCCATCTATTTTCAGAAATAGGTACTTTTGAGTGCTGGCGTTTTCGCAGCAAAACCAGTGATGATATCTTTTACTGGATACCTTTTGTAAATTGATCGTTTGTCGTGGAAGAAAAAGTCGCAAAAATATACAATCATTGTTGTGAAAGTTTAAACCTTCAAAATAATTTCGTGCGTTGCGATAAAATGCGTCTCGTTTCACTGTCTGAACCGAAACGGATGGTGAACGATGGCGAGAATACAGTGATAGATTTTTGGTGTTGAAAATTTGCTCTGTGTCATCGCCTTTAGTTTTCGTACACATCAAAGAAGGACATATACTATTTCATTTCGCAATTTTACGTGTTATTACTATAAAAACTAAAACTATCTCGCCTCTAATTGTCGGAAAATTATATTGTCATCGAATGACCGGCTGATATTACACGAGGCTTGTATGTATATGCGACTCCTACCTTCTGGTGTTCGTGACACGCCTCAGAAACTGAAACTGATTTTGTGAATGGAATTGTTCTGTTTTATTATTGTGTCATTTTAGTGATAAAGTTCTCGTAAAATTACGTAACTGTTGTGGAATCTTGAAGTGTTTAAAGAATGGCCTGAGTGTGACCACTCCGTACCGTCATGAGTGACGAAGGAATGTTTGTTTAGGCTGTAATATTTTGCTGCGACCTTACTAGAAGTGCGCTTTCGTCTCACCAACTGAGCTGGATCATGACTCTTTCGGAATCAAAACAAGTTTTGCATTGATCGCTGTCGACTTATTGTCATTTGGGATACTTTTATATGCTATTTAGCAAAATGTCTTCGGGAACGTTTGTGGATAGAATTGATCCATTCGCCAAGCGATCATTGAAGAAAAAGACGAAGAAGTCTCAGGGCTCCTCTCGGTATCGCAACACCCAGGACGTGGAGCTGCAGGCGCTGCCGCTTCTCAAAGGTTAGTTCTGTCACCTGTAAACATGTCATACCTATATAATAATATCAATAGCAATAATAAACATAAAATAGAAGTGCAAAGTATTATATACATTGTATTGCTGTATGTGAAAAAAATATTACCTGATCTTTTTTCTTATTAATTGGTTATTATTTTCAAAGGCTAACAGATGCAATCTAATCATTTTTTTATCACGACATAACAGTATTCTACACTTTAAATTGAACATTGTTATTTATCAATATTTATTATTGGCACAAATAGATGTCTTAACTCTCTGACCTCTCTATGACGTATCTAGCACTCTTAATATAATAATTGAACACAATGAAGTAGCCACATAATCCAAAAGTGGTAACAATAACATGAGAACTGAAAATTAACTGACAATTATTGTAATTAATCATTATGTCGTCATAATTTCTATAGCCAATATAATTAATATTTTAATTAAGGTATGTATAATTCATTCACTTCATGGCAAAGTCTTGTTTAGTCGATAGAATCCTTTAAAGTGTTCAAGTGTGTCAGCTTATATGCTCCATGAATAATGCTGCTTAGAATTTTATTGTCAAAAATGTGACCTGTGCTCAACTACACCTAAGACGGCAATGCTACCACATCAAAAGGACTTAAGAATGGTTAAACAGCAAAGTGAGTTACAAGAATATTATATTAATTGAAATATGCATTTTCAATATGTGGTAATTAAATGTTGACAATTAATAATAAAATTTACTCTTATTTTAATAAAAAGACATGTTTTGAGTAATCCAAAATAGCCTTATTAGAAATGTCTACTGTAACTTATGTAACCAGAGCCAGGTGTCAGCTACTGAGGCTTGAGAAGGAAGATTCAGTGTGACTTAAAGACCCAGGGGGTCCACATACCAAAAGCAGACTTGGCTGTCAGCCCCTGAGGCTTGAGAGAGAACTCAATGGGACCCAAAGATCCCATGGATGATAATTTGAGCTTATTTTAGTTATAAAGAGTAACAAGGCATAATCAATGTTTATTGGAGTGACTACAGATGTTATGTTAAATGATTACACTTGTTAAATAAAATACAAATTCACCACATAATTTATGTAATAATTATAACATAATAATTATATAAGTGAATAAAACAAAAATGCCCCACCCCCATTACACTGAGAGTTCAGAAAATGTTCAGAAAATTGAAAATAATTGCACTGTTATTATCAATTTCTCTCCTAAGAGGTCTATAGTCTTTGTCAGTAATATGTGCATAGCTTATGTTACTGCAGGCTTGTTATGATAATGTTTTTTGGTATGTTCCTATATCTTTTACTTAAACTAATTCACAGTGAATATAGAAATTCAGATTTTCTTATGTTGGCTGCAAGTGGTTCATTTTAATGGACCATGTGGCCTACTTTTTCACAAAGCCCATTTTTCATTGATTACATTGATGTATTATATAGCCAAAATACTAATAGCTATATCAGGTTAATATAAATATTTACCTCAATCTCCTTGTTAACCTTGTGCATATGTGAATTTAATTCTCAACACAATACACTCAATTGCTGGTTAAAAGATGTATTATAATAAGGAGGTTGATTTTTTCACACTTTATTGACACTAATATATTATTGAAATTTTCAGCATTTAAATAAGTAATCTGTGAAGTTTTACAGGGTTCAAATGGATGCTATGAAGTGTAAATTATGTATTTTCATCAGAATTTCATTATGTTTAAATTTCTTATTTTTTTCATATGTGATTTTGGTTTAAAATAAAGACTCATTTTAGCTATAAACAGTACATAATCAATTAGATAATATGACATAATAGATAATAAAATTCTATTTATGCCATTACTGATACTTAAAAGCATCAAATGCAAAAATTTGTGGCCATACATTATATACTAGTATAACAGAATTCACTTGTTACAATGTAACAAAAAAGGTAACACCACACCTGTAATCCCCTAGAGGTAAGCAGAGGAGTGGAGTACACTCCCACATTTCACCAGTTTATGTTCCACTACAGAATAAACATGCAATAAAGCTTTGTTTGTAATAGGAAGCTGACAATTGATGACACATTAAAAATTGAACCTTTTTTTTTGGTAACACATACAGAAACAAATTTGATAGCAATTCTATCAATTAGCTACCAAACAATAAATGTGAAAATGATCATATGAAATCTGCATTCTGTCTGGCAAAATGTTAAATTAATCTATCATGTAAATGGAAGAATAAATCTTAATACTCTGATTATTTGTTTTAATTAAGTAATCACTCTGATTATGTGGTCAATGTATGTTAATAAGTTGTCAGTTGGTGAGGGGGCTATAGATGATTAATATAAATGTTATCCCAGGGAGTTTTGTTATTAGTATATGTCTTTATTATCTGTCTTTATTAAAAAAAACTACAAGATTTCATCTCACTGATTATGTATACCCACAGGGGGCAGTGGATTTGAAAATAATTTTCTAATCATAATAGGAGATCACATTTATTTATTTCAGGATAATTTTATTTAGAAAATTTTTATTAATTCTGTAGTGGGAGGTAAACATAACTAATGAAACATGAGAGTGCACATTCCTCTGCCTACCTCTACAGGGATTACAGGCGTGAAATAACATTTGAAATGACAATTTTGTTGTAATATCAATATTGCTTCATTTAAAAATTACTTAAAGGCTTATTAAAAAAAATGCTTATTACAGATGTTCCGAGTGGTGAACAAGAGGAGCTATTCATTCGCAAATTGCGACAATGCTGTGTGGCATTTGACTTCATGGATCCAGTGGCAGACCTGAAGGGGAAGGAGATTAAACGGGCCACTCTCAATGAGCTCGTAGAGTACATCACTGGTGGCCGCGGGGTGCTCACTGAACCGGTCTACCCAGAGATTATTAAAATGGTAACTATTTATTTAATATAGAGATGGAACTCTCAGAAGACCAGTATGCATGTATGACTGTATAATAAGTACAGCATGTTTGGAAGGATAGAGGTATTTGGCACTTAATAGAATGGGGCATGCAGAGAGGTTCATTATGTATGATGAAACAGTTGTTAACATCATCAGCATATTACAGTCCATTCCTGGACATAGGACTCCCTTGAGGGGCTATGCCCATAAACTCCACGTTGAGCATGCAGGTTAGGGATCGGGATCACAGACCTTAGTTTTTAGCACCGCCTACGCTGTCGTCCTTAGGCGGCCAGAGCACTCAGCGCCGGGTTTAGTATCGTCTTACTACACCTCGACTCGATACGGCGTAGGAAAACGTATTCTTCCTCCGCCCCCGACACGGGCGACATAAGAAGTATTTTCCCATAGAGGTAGCCAGAGTATTGTAATATTAAATGTTATATTTGCATGCATGTAGGTTGCACAGACAAACAATCAAGACAAATCTCTTCATTTTGCTCAAAATCCTATCGGCGTTTTTTGACTAGTAATTGTTTATCTATCACTAGTGACAGTAATATTTCTAATACATAAAAATATGTATAAATTTATATACATAGATACTGGTATGTAGAAAAAGCAAATCAAATAGTAATATTTGGTGTTCTATGGTGTCTGCCTACCTTGTAGTGGACTAACATGGACTGTAAAAACGACAGTTAAATTAACATTTTAGTCATTAATAATCAAATAAAGTATTAAATACATTTAATAGAAATATGATTCAAGATTAACTCATTAGCTCTTTTAATCCTTTTTATTATAAACTTAGGCATAACTCCTCAGGGGAAGCCTATGTCCTGCAGTGGACTGCATTAGAGTGATGATGATGATAAGATAATTTGATAGAGATACTTGGCCATTAGTATCTTCTGCCTAGTCTGTAAGAGACCTGGGTGTGTTGCCATAATAATAATTACAATGCCATCTAACAGTACTCTTTAACACTGCATAGATCATTCCCTTATCATGTTAAAACATGTGATTATGTATAACACTCATTAATAAGTTGTTTAAATACAAACATATGTTGGGATCCAAATATAGTGATAAGAATATTTATGTATAAATCACGAAGGCAATAATAGCTCTGATGCGCTGTTATATTGTAGATTATATCAACTCAAGTAACAATGAAAGCAATGAGGTCTTAGCCGAGATATTTGATCACAAGTGGCAAATTGCCCTTGGAGTTTATGTGCTTCCTGTGGTGTCCTGGGCAGTTCAGTATACCGATTTACATTGTTAAGTTTCAATAGTTGTACCGTGTTTTGGACCCTTAGATTGCTTTGAATTCGATGTGTGTGCTAAATGATTTGATTTCTAACTTGTGTTTTGTTTAGTTGTGGTTGGAATCAGTTGTAGGAAACAGAGTGGACAGTAGTGGGACACACTGTCTCTACACTGCTCCATCACATGTCCATGTGAGGCCACACAAGTTTTGCTGCTGTGATTTTTTTTTGTATGAAATGTATTTACG
Source organism: Mimoniades nurscia nurscia (assembly GCA_018246595.1). Lineage (NCBI taxonomy): Eukaryota > Metazoa > Arthropoda > Insecta > Lepidoptera > Hesperiidae > Mimoniades > Mimoniades nurscia. The sequence goes on from DWFO01000495.1 coordinate 14,799, forward strand.
TTATTTTAATATTCGTATGTGTGGATTGAAATAAATAATGTTTGCTTAAGATACTCAACTTTGACCCCTATTGTAAGAGATTTGCATATATGTATTATACATTGTCATTATCATTTATGGAGCAAGAAGGATATAGGATGCACATGAAATTTAGAACATTATGTAGTGTATTGCAAATCATGTTCTTCTTTAAAGTAGTCCTTGAAGTATTGCTCATAAAAATAATTTATACATATGTAATTTTTCATTACATATAAGTAACAATATAATACAGTATGTAGCCTTAGTACCTTCGGCAATATACCTTCTCCTTACGGAAAATAAATAAATTTGATTTCCGGAACGGGCACTACTAAATTTTTCTAATTTACATTTTGTAGTATGTAGTAGCTCAGAGTCTGGAAATGTGCCGAAATATGACAATAGACTTAACATCAATTCCATAGTGGGTCGTAAACGTAACTGGTGAAACGTTCCACGTTTCTCTGCTTACCTCTTCGGGGATTACAGACGTGATGTTACGTTGTTATAAATTACATATTGATGAAATAATAATAATTGATGATATTTTAAACAATATTTTTCGATCTTATCGACATAATAAAAAGAATCAATAAATAAAAACAAAGTTCATTATTAATTTAGATTTTTGAAAAGGGAAAAAACAGAAAAAACAAAAATTTAATAAAACGGTCTGGAGACATCTGGTCTCGAACCCGGGTTTCCTGATTAATAATAGGCGACCACCCTCCGACCACACAGTTTCCCGCCTCAGGTATTATAACCTTGCAGAAAATGGCGAAATTCAAATTTCCGATTCTCATTTAGTTTTTCATTGCCTATATACACCCATTTTTCGTTAAAAAGTATAGAAGGATGTAATGATTAGAAATATGTCATATTATTTTATACATCAGCAACAACTAGATTGTGCAGTGTAAACATTGTTAGGCCAACAGTTATGTGCTCAATGTCAAGTATTAACAAACAATTTCAATGTAGCATTGTATATGTCATAAATATGTGTAGTAGCCTGCCAAGCCACACTTGGCCAATGTGACAACTTGTGATCAAAACTGTATTCCATGTGAGGTACAATGTTCAATGGTGGAAAGCAAAAGAAAATCTGTTTGTGATGTTATATACATATAGTACATTATGTAACAAGATTTGATTATTTTTTTGAACTCCATATCAAGAATTTTACTTCACGATCATAAAGCAGGAGATGTATAAAGGTGGGTTATAAACAATGTTTGTATGTGAGTGTATTCAAAGACTTGTACTTTGTGTTGTTAATTGAGACAGAGTTCTTATGTTGCCTATATATATTTGCTTGAACAAACAAATTAATGTATATCACATTCATGTTTCATTATCTTCAATAGATGGGTGGATGTTCTTAGTGTAGCAAAGTGTTGTGTCATTTTACAAATTGTGCTCTTTCAGCATGCAGTAATATGAATAGGCAGGGGTCCGATGAAAATATTCTGTTCAAATAGTAATTTATGTGACATAGTGCGAGTATTATTTATTTTGTTATTATTTCGTCACACTCTGTCCTTTATGTTGTAGGCAGAGAACATCAAATATTATCTATTAAACCCATCACTCTCTTATTGTACAGCAGTCAGTGGCCATATGCACTACCTATAATAATAATGAGAAATGTGTGATTTATAATTCGTTGAAGGGCTCCAGTTTTTCGATATGTCATCCAATTAGCTCGCCGGGCGTTAATTGATCAAGGCAAGCCATATTACATAGGCTCAGTGTGTACTTACAATGTGAAAATAAATAAAAAGTATGTATTGTTGGAATTTATTGAGACATGTGTTGATAAAGTTATTTTAGTTTAATTTTATTGTATGATGCAACGTTGAAATGTAAACAGTCCATATCATAGTCTATCCACGCTCGCCGAGTGCTGGCAGGCAGGCAGGCATTATTCGCCTTCCAAAATACTATTAAGAACTATTGCGCAAATTTTTTTCTAACGATATTTTCCTTCAGCCTAAAGACACGTCATTTTGCTTTAATCGGATAGGCGTGCAAGTAATCCGAACCCAGTCTTCCCGAATCTCGAAAAGCCTAGTAAAATAACAAAAAAAAATTATTTCCTTAGTTTAAATCGTCAGTGTCCATTTACGATTCCAGCCGAGGGATAATAGGTTTCCTGTATAGGTGTTCGATCCAAGTCGTTCGGGTTTGGTCCGGTTTGTGAGGAACTATCTGCGCGAGTGTGGATTGTGTTGTTATCAGTTGGAGGGGGTTATAACTCCACATCTGTAAATGAAGTTTCTTATAAAATGAATTTTTCTCGCAATTTGTCGTTTATATTAATTACTACCGAGTTTATTACATATTTTTCCAAGGCTCATTGTTTATCTCGACGCTCCTAGCGAGTTTACTCGAATGTTCGTTGACCGCATCACAGACCTCGATACTGGTTTTTTATATTTTTAATAATAATTACTCGTTTGGACTGCGTATTTTTTGTGCGATACTTGCAACTGAAATAATAATAATATTTTGGATTAACAGAAAAGTTTTATATGTATGTAGGTAGTTAGTAAAATGTCTTAGGTTTTAATATTTCATACATAATTGATACAGATACTTGTGACAGATAATATATTACCATTATTATTATTATGTGCATTTTCAACATTTATCGTTCTCCTAATACAAACGCTGGTTACGGAAACTTCCAGTATATTAGCCAGTATCTGACATGCTTATTATATGTATACATAATTATGTAATCTTTGACATTGATATTGTGAACGATACAATTTGTATGATGCGCAGATATCGGCCAACTTGTTCCGCACTCTGCCGCCGAGCGAAAATCCCGACTTCGACCCGGAGGAGGACGACCCCACGCTGGAGGCGTCGTGGCCGCACCTACAGCTAGTGTACGAGTTCTTCTTGCGCTTCCTCGAGTCCAACGAGTTCCAGCCCACCATAGGCAAGAAGGTCATCGACCAGAAATTTGTGTTGCAGGTACGTTTTGGTGGCATAGTTTGTTTGAAGGGTTCGCTTGTGTGTCTGTGGGGAACCTTAGAAGCGATATCTTTTGTGGAAAAGCAGGCGGCTGGTATCACTGTACAAAGTATTCGGAACGTGTATGTAACAAATGTTTTTTTTTAAGTTAAATTTATATCAATTTCTTTACGCAAGACTTTGATCAAAAGCCTTGCCTTGCATTTTACATTAACCTCGTTAGAATCGTGTTGAAAAGTTCAATTACATGCATGTACGTATATTTATCTGCTTACCCTCTGAGGGACCTGGTGTGAAGTTATAATAGTACGAAGTATTATTATTAATTAAATAAATAAATATCTCGGGATATCTATGATTATTTGAAGTTTTAAACAACATAGCCAACTTGTGAGCACAAGGGATTATTATTGATGGTTGATAAATGGTGATCCAGTGATTATATTATTTAACGTGACGTCTGTAATCCCCGAAGAGGCAGGCAGAGGAGTGAAGTACTCTCTCTCACGCTTCGCCCGTTGCTTTTACATGATTATATAATTTTGTTGCAATCTTTATTTCTATTGCAATTAAAGCTAAGTAGCTAATCTCCGTGTCGGGGCGGAGTAACAATACATATACATATTCCCCGACCCCGTGCCGAGATACAGGGTGTCGTAAGAGGCGAGCAAACGGCGTTGATAGGTCGAGGCATGGTGCGCTATGACTAGAGTTCTGCGTGATGACGTCACAGCGGTGTTTCTCTTCAATGCGACAGAATGCATACATATTGCCGCGTCGTTTTAATAGTCTCTTAAGATATTGTTATTAGCAACATTATAATTCTTTTTAAATTGTAAAAGCACTACATAATGTCGAGTTTGTGTATTAATTAATTCAATGCCGTCGTAAGTTCGCGCGGTTGGTTATTTGTTATGATGTATGGTTATTTGTTAAGGTGGGGTTTCGGTGTGTTTTTTTTCCAGTGTATTTTGAATTATACCCCATCGTGAATCTGGTTGTTGCTTGTACCAAAACACATAGGGTTAGTGGAAAATTATTGAAAAGTGCCGTCCACTATTAAATACAACTAGAGTGTTCCATCTTCTTTATATAAATTTGATCTAGGCATTAAGATCACCTTTGTTTTATAGCTACTTAATAATAATAATAATCTTTATTGTACACCAATAAAAAGTTTCCGGAAAAAATAAAAACTTAAAAGTAATAAATGTACAAAAGGCGTTCAACAGCGATCTGTTCCAGACAACCTTTATTGTATAATAATATCGTAGGATGCCTCTACACACGGTCACCTGATCACGGAATAGGTTTGAAGATAGTCTATTTAATGACAATCTATCTGTGTATATTCATATAACTAGTAATAACTTGTATAGATATGTTTTTACACTCGAGCAGAGCCAATACTTGTGCACATGACATAAAGGTATGTTCTGGGTGGGAATGGAATTCACAACCCTTTACTCAGCGGTCAGGTACAGGTACACTAATCACTGAACCATCAATGCTAAATACATTCAGTTGCTCGGAAGTAAGTATGGTTTTTTTTTATTATCGGAGCCCTAAAACGAAATTGTAATCAAAAAACATAAACATGCATGTAATGCATTCTTAGGATTACACTGTTCCACTAATCATTGGAATAATACACTGCTAATTTTTATTGCGAACCGATAATTTATCAAATTTAATTTTATTGGTTCAGTAAACTGGATATTACACTATATAGGATAATAATAATATCTTGGGACATATCCACACACGGCCATCTGATCCCAAAGTGAGCATCAACAGAGTTTGTGGTATGGTAACCAGATGGCTGATAAACTACATATGTACTTATTTTTTATAATATAAATATGTACTTAGTAGATTTTTTTTTTACACCCAGACACAACAAATACTTGTGTTCAACAAATGTTATGTTTAATGTCCTTCTTGAATTGAAGCAATAAAAATTAAATTAGTTACACTTAATTATATACATATACACCAAGTACAATTGCAAAAAATAATTATAATAAAAAATATATTAGAAATCTTTACTTACCTGCGACATTCTCAAATTTACTTGCGGACCGTTTCCTGATTGCAGCTGCTAGATCTGTTCGACTCGGAGGACCCGCGCGAGCGCGACTTCCTCAAGACCGTGCTGCACCGCATCTACGGCAAGTTCCTCGGGCTGCGCGCCTTCATCCGGAAACAGATCAACAACATATTCCTGCGGTTCGTCTACGAGACGGAGCACTTCAACGGCGTCGGCGAGCTGCTAGAAATACTCGGAAGGTCAGTTTCATTCAGATAGGCCCCGGTGAGCGACGTGGTGGCCGAGCAGAGTGGTAGACTGGTGGTTTAAAATTGTTCTCAATCCGCTGGTCCTGGGTTCAAATC
>DWFO01000496.1:0-20179 GCA_018246595.1 Mimoniades nurscia nurscia
GTAACTTCACGCCTGTAATCCCCGAAGAGGTAGGCAGAGGAATGTAGCACATTCCCACGTTTCACCAGTTACTTTAAGCATGATAATATTAAAATTATATTTATATAATCTTCACAACTGAAAACAGGCCTAAGATTTGCAACCTTTTTAAACCAACCGAGGAGTACGAAATTATAACGTTAGTTGATTAATATCCAAAGATAAATAAATGAATTAGTACACAAAATGAAACATAATATTAGTTTATCACGCTTATCCCAAACTTACCTTTTTTATCTTTGAATTTGTGAACGCTGCCATTTTTATTCGTTACAACAACGTAATAAGAGTCACCATCATGATACTCTTAATAATAAGTTTTATGAATCAATTCAATGGGAGAGAATAGCACAATATATTTCGGCATCGTACCTAAATGACTTCGCAAAGCAAAAAGAATTATCATATCCACGAAATTGTATTCCCGCGCGGAATAGGGCCATTAAATTTCATGATGAATGTAGTTATTATATGGAAGAATGTACGTCTGGCGCTTATACAAGTGTGACAGGCAATAACGGTACCAATTATCATCCAAGCATCCGGAAAATTTGCCGCCTCATTCCCGAAACAGGGATATCTCTTTACTGGTTTTTTATGTCATTGAATATTTGCATAAAGTTAGGGAATGTATAATGGATGTTCATAATTTAAACTCTCTAAGGTTGTCGATCAGATAAGATTATTAAGTAAATTAGCTGCCTAGCCCAACTTTTGATTATCGCCCCGGTTTACTGGTATAAAATGTCAAATGACATTCAGTCGACTCTTTGTTAACAACAATGAAGTATAAATAATGCAAATTTAGATTAACATATGAATGTTGTATTCATCTTCATAGTTAAGTTTAAAGCCATTTAAAAATACTAGAGCTATAACTACGAGACTAAAATATTAAATTATTGAACCAAAAAATGTTATCGAAGATTTGAAATAATTTGTTAGCACTACTAGATTACAAAACTCTCCGATTACTTTCGTAAATCTTCTCCGTTGAAATTAAGATCTTCTCCTCTACCTATTGTCTTATTGCACCAGGTTCCGTAACGGGCAAAGAGTCCAGGTCAACGACACTAGCCACTACCAGGGAGGAACAACGGATCAGCACGCTCTTATTATACTGGATGCAAGGGGAGAAGACATGGGGAACTATACCGTCCAGCTGGCCAATGCCGTGGGCAATGGCACCGCTGAAGGAACCATTGAAGTTAATGTGCTTTGTAAGTATACAAACATACATTCTCATTGACATTTCTCATTGCTATTTTCTCTAAACACTATTATATAGGAATAAACTAAATCATTTATTTTGCATTATATATTTATTACAATGTTATGTTAGTATTCCTCAGATCATTTCTGTAATCTCGCCGCATACAACATAAGTCAAATTAAATATTTGTTTTTATTGTCACTGAATATAGCATGCGCCTTTTCTTACAAACCTCAAAAAAATTGTATTTTTTTCCATTACAATAAATGTTATACTTCCTACTAGATACAGATATCTGGCATAGAACTCAATTTAAAATTTTATATATTATATAATTTTATACATAATTATGATTTATTTTAGGAGTGCTTTGCGTTAATTTTGTTTCGTCGTTTGAATATTGCATAAATGAACCATTGTTTTCCCGCAGTCAAACCACAAGTACGTCTAACCATGAGTTCCGAAAGTCCAATTATGGAGACAGACCACAAGAACGTGACATTGACTTGCGAGGTGGTGTCCGGAAACCCGCCAATACTGGACGAAGTCATCTGGTATTTGGATGGAGAGGTGTTGAAGTATCTGCCGGATTGTAACGGAACTGATGGTATATATCCTGAAATTTTAGTCTCAATCATACAAATAAATATATTAATGTTTATGTGCTCTATGTGATTTTTTCAGAGAACCTCTGTAACGAAGTTGATCCCTCGATGCTGTTGCTACAAGATACCACTAAGAGCTTCCATGGAAACTATTCCTGCAAGGGCAAGAACTCTGCTGGCTGGGGCAACGAGAGCCAATATACTGAACTTGTTGTGAACTGTGCGTAATTGTGAATTATACATATGTAGATGTTAACATTAAACTTCTATGTTTATAATATTTAAAATTTATTATTTATTATTACTAATTTGTGTAAAATAAAACAAAACACCTAGTTAGTTATAATTTTTTTTAGAAATATTTGTTATAATTAGTTGCATGTTGTAAAACGATATTTATTTCCTATGTTTATTATTGTATTATTATCAATTTTTACTTATTACGAGAAGTATTTATGTTCAAATTAAAGTTCTGCGTGTTAATTTACATGTATTTCAAAATTGTATGTTTTACGACTGATGCCAAAAAACCGGTAAACATGATCGCAGATCCGCCGGGGCCGGCTAAGTTGACTTACTCTCCGTGGCGCGTTGTGAAAGGAAAATCTTTGGTTTTGAGCTGCAGTATACAAGAGAAGGGTCGACCTGAAGCTCACAGGTAGGAAACCGTCAGAAACCCGGTACATAAATAAATATCAGACTCAGGAACAATAGTGAGGTGTAGTAACAGAAAAGTAATAACAGAATAACATGAACAGGATAGTATAGGTATATAATTTTCTGCTGATTTAAGCTGATGAGGTATCATTTACACATTCTACTAAAATATTAATCAGATATACTCTTATGTAGATGACGAAAACTTTATTAAACTGTCACCAGTCCTGGTTATAAGGGTGTCTGTAATCAAATAAGATACGTGTCGAATAATTTTATAACATTTAAAATTTAATAATTTTATTAACATTATGTCCATATATTATAATTCAAGGTATAAATTATAATGTACCTAATTTATTGTATTTGGGCGCCCCTCAGATATATAAAACGAGAGGATTTAAATTTGAAAATTAACAAATTAAAACATTGCCATGTAAACCTGATATTTCATTGGATATTTGAGGGTGATTCTTAGTTGAAATAAACAAAGAGATAAAACTTAGCGTAATTTCACTGAATCCTTTGCAACAAATCACTAATATTTTACCTAAATTGTAGGTTTCGCTGGCACCGCGGCAATAGAGTAGTCAGCGATATTGTTTCCCAGAACTGGACCATAGATCCCGTGACCGTGGACCATCGCACTAATTTCTCCTGCAGGGGCATTAACTCCGGAGGTGAAGGAGATGCGGCAATTGTCAATATCGACGTTCTAGGTATGATCTATTTAATATTTATAATTGTATATACGTATATTATAATCGACACTAGATTTAATATATACAAATATGAATGAATTGATAAAGACAGTAAAAAGCATTGGAAACAATAAAGAAATATTAGTAACCCAGTACAGGTAGGCAAAGTGTGAGTCAATCAAAGTGTGAGTTCTTCTACCATCCTTCTTCCGTCCTTCTTCCGTCCTTCTACCATCCTACGCTACAATCCTTAGAATTTCAAAAGCAACCTCAATGATATCTCGAAGCCTGAAATCAGCTATGCCCATTCAGCTATTACTAGCAAAAAATCAGAAAACTCCGTATGCTTTTTGTGTTTTCCCTTCTATTCAAATCAAATTAAGTTAGTGGTAAGTTAGTCTGAATTTTCATTATAGAAAAGAAATATATCACTTGTTAAATAAATATGGATCGAATTCAGTTATTATAATATTAATAGAAACTATACCCATTCTAAATAACGTTTTGTAATCATCTGTGTTCAAATCTTAACTTCGCCTAAAAGTTATTTATTTTCGTACTTTCAGCGCCACCAAGCTTCAAGTACAACATGAACCAATACAGCGGAGCCCTTTACAAGTCACAGGTAATAAAAATCATCATCGCAGGTAACAAAAATAATAAAAATGCACGAGTACACCACAACATTGTAGAATATTTAAAGTGAATACATAGATCTATTCAGATGACGGTCTGTACGACATAGGCTGGATTTGAATTATGGACGCTTTTATTGCCTATTTTATGCTCTGTAAGGTTTCTCGTTAAAATCCTGATATGTGTATTAAATTTGCGCAATTTATCCTTAACATATCCCACAGCATAATTATATCAACTGAGTCAAAAAAATTTAAATTTAATTGTCGTTAAAACAGATAAAAAGTAGGTATTACGGAACATATCTCCTCTATGAGGAATAAGTATAGTAGGTTCTCACGTTGCACCAGTTACCTTATACTTTCCATCACGGATTATGTTGACCTTATCGCCATCCCTGGACACAAATTCAGATCCCGAACTATGATTAGGAATTTCAAGTAAGAAGTAAATTATTCCTTCATTAAATTTTCAGAATATTTCACTATCGTGTACGGTGGAATGCGCTCCGCTCTGCAGCGTGCAATGGCTCAAGGATGGGCAGGTTATAGATCCCGAGAAGACTGATCGTTACTATGTAGTAGAACGGAAGATCGAGCCACAATTCAATAGAAATGACTTTGAAGCAACAGAGTCTACTTTGGTAAGTTGTAAGGATTATAGGTGAAATGCTATCGCTGCCCATAGGCATCCATAGGCATCCATAGGCATCCATAGGCACCCATAGGCATTTAGTTGTGCCTAGGCAGACCGCGCCATACCAGGTTTATTCGCCTCTTAAGACACCCTTTTTATTCGACACGAAGTCGGAAGGTTTATTCTTACTACGTCTCGACACGGTTTTCACCGTTATATCACACGGTTTTTTATATGTACTATGTCTTATCTGATGTTACAATGTGGTGAGCGGTCTACTTCAACTGATGCAACTTTCCATAAATGTACCTATACAAGATCCAACCAATTTATGGAGTCAAATAAATCAATTATCATGTTCGAATTGAAGTTACGTTAATACGTATTTTTGATATAAAGTTGAACAATCGAATATTTGTCCTAAACCGGCAGTTCCATAAACGATAGATTTTTATATAATAAAATCGCGATAGAACGAATGCCATTTTTTTCACCTAAAACATAGGATTACGTCAGATAAATAATAAATTTGAAATGGCTTATTTTAAATTACTTTTCAATAGTTTATCGATTTGTACTTGCTGCAATTTCCACTGCAATACCGCACACGTATGGCCATCACTGACGAGTAGTACACGTGCAATGCCGTGCATGCACGATGTCCTTCATCCTCTTCTTCCATCCTTCGCTGACCTTCATCCTCTCGCGTGTCTCGGCGCGCAGCACTGGAACATGTCGGCGTGGCCGGGCGGCGTGCTGGCGCGCGCGGCCGACACGGCGCGCTACACGTGCCGCTCGTCGCGCAACGCGGCCGGCCCGCCCGTCAACTCCACCACCAAGTTCGCGGTCGAGTGTGAGTCGCACTTGCTTACTTCACGTTTCTGCAACATTTCATTGTCCTAGTATATGTCCATGCATATGAATAATTTCTCCAATAATTTCTTTTTTAAGAGCAATCCTACGCCCAATAGCGGTAAAATGACAGGATTGATTACAAAAAGTTGTTAATTTGCATATGAATGATATGAATGCATATGAATGCATATGAATGCATATGAATATAGATGTATATAGACGGCCACCTGATTACGAGTTAATAAGGCTTATTTTGAGGTAATCAGACGGCTACTAAACTACATATAAATATATAGCCACATAAATATTTTTTACACCCTGACGCAGAGCAAGTGCTCTCATCACACAATTTATTATACAACTTTGTTTGCAAAGAGTACTTCATGTGAGATGTTCCTCTACTATTACTATAAATAGAAAAAAAACTTATATTGATACACTCATTAATTTAGTTGTATATATGTATGTACCTATGTATATTGGCACACCTGTAAATATAAATAGCTGCGCAGCGCCATTTATGCAGAACGATCGAAACAACTATGTATAATTTAAATTGAAATTTCAATTATGAATAATTATTGACATACCAACTATTTAATGCATTCATAATACAACAGGTACGATTTTGCCATCTAGAATTAAAAAGTTATTGTTTACGCCATCTAATGAAGTACTAGGAAGGAACAATTACATTTTATTTACGCTGGCATATACATAATACATCATAGACAGCTCTAGTTCAATACCAGTTACATTTTCCGTGAATATTGTTTTATTTATTAATCAAACAAACACTAGTAATCATTGGTTTTTTAAACTGCGCAGTGCTTATAGCAAACTTGAATGTTTATTATAATTAAGCGAGTAACTTAAGAGACGAGGTATTTTAAGATGTTAAGGAGTACCTACTAAAAATTGTGGTATGTTAACATAGTCAATTGTTATGTTCAGATGAACCCGAAAACATCACTGTGACACCGCAAGTGGTTTCCGTTAACGAAAATGAAATTCCCGCCAAAGTTGTGTGTTCGGCCAAGTGAGTACTTTGTTATAAATATGAAGCACATCTTTTTTCAAACTTTTCAACTATGTATCTTAATAAAAAGAATCAATCATCAATCAAAGAATCAATATACATATTACAATATAATACAGTGCAGTGGCAGTCAATATATACGTCTTGCAATATAAAAATCAGTACCTATAGCGTTTTAATTTTAAATTTAGTACTTACATATGATTTTATTTACGTATTTATGTAGTTGACATGACTATTAGAGTGCAGTGTGCCCTCTTGCTAGGAGTGATAACAATTTGCGAAAGAACCTGCGAAACCAATGCACTTATAAATGAAGCTCTATTTCCAGCATTGCACTAAAACAGATTGATGATGATAACTATTAAAATAAAAATAAAAACTTTATGATAACTATTTTTCTCTCTTCACGTTTGCGTTTATTAAATTCTCAGAGGTTTCCCGATGCCGAGTTACAAGTGGCGCCGCGAGAACGCAACTAAGTCTAGCGCGAAAGATCAAAGCAACTCGTCGACGTTGCTGTCCTCGTCCAACACGCTGCTGCTGGGAGCGGCCGCGCGGCGCGACGCCGGCGACTACGTGTGCGAGGCGTACAACCGGCACGGCGCCGTCAACACCACAGTGTTCCTAAATGTCATGTGTAAGTTATCATTTACATACGACGACGGACGGCATCATGGGCGTATCCGGGTTCTGGACAGGGGGGATGGGGGGGGAATCAGTTTTTTAAGCAGATGCGGCTGCCGCCCTGACTCCCCCCTTGGTACGCCCATAGACACCTCCAAGATTTAACATTATACGAATACATGAATCAAACTTTAACCTATACAAATGTTATAGTAATAACTAAAACATTTAAATACAGAATGGTACTTTTGCATGTTTAGAAATAAACATGACTATACAAATATATGTCCTCACATATAGATAAATATTATCTACGCATACATATATGATTGTTATTTAGGTATATGCATAGGTATATAGGACTGTGACCGTATTTGTTTTATTCTTGGTTTCAGTTATACCCGAATGTGGTATCAAGCAGATGGAAATTGACGGAAAACCGACTCTGGTCTGCACGGCGGACGCTAATCCAACAGAAGTACGTACATCTTACTATTACAATGAGCGGCTTAGGACATAACCACTAGCTTAAAAAGGAATACGATTGAAAAAACTGGCTGTTTAATAATGATAATATTTCATGACAATTCCATAGTAGATCTACATATGTACATAAATTTTAAATATATACTACCTAATAATAAATATCGCAGCCAAAAACAGAGAGTGAAGAAGTCACCCACGAAGTAATTATTCAACGTACCAGTCACAATCTACGAGTATATTTCCCGCCAAATTTCGTTTGACGTAATGTCTTATTCCCTGTTTTATTAGACAAAAACTGATAAAATCGGGGAACGTACTGCACTAAGCTCTTCGAGGATTACAGGTGTGATGTTGCGTTTTGTTATATTTCAAAGGAAAAACAGAAAAACAGTTTCAATATTCGAGTACCTAATACTTAACAAAACAGTGTTTCAGCAAAGAATTCGTTCTTCATCAGGTGTCATTCTCCTGGAAACTGAAAAACGACAATGACAGCCTTACAACAGAGAGAATCTGGCAGAACGGCCCCCAGAGCTACTTGGAGCTGGACGACAGTGTCGACGTGTACAGAACTTATTTGTGCTTTGCCAACAACTCCGTCGGCATGTCCAGGGCTTGCGAACGCGATGTTATGGGTAAGATCTGGCTAATATCTGAATGGGGGAACTAAAAATATCCAAAACCGACGGACAGGAATGAAAACAACGATGAATGTGGCAGAAGTACGGGGGAGTCTATAAGGATAGATACATTTGGAAGGATTAAGTCTCGCATACCATAGGAACATTACTGTTATATACCAAAAATTAATTAATTTTGAGACTGCCAACCAAAAATTCACTTCCAACATGCACTCTACAAAATAATGGAATTACCGCCATCTATTATTGTGATTTGTAACTATCATGGGCAAAAAATTTTCATTTTTCACCAATATGTCGTGAAAATTGAACAGTTTTATTTGTTTTTCTTTTAATTTTAAACGTTCATTAGCACTAATTTTATTTCTATTTGATTTTAAAACAATGTTCTTTGATTTTTAGCTAACTTGGATAGTTACAGTAAGTAATATTAAGCATTAAATTAAGGCAATAAATATGATTCAATAATTGTAGTAAAGAGGTTAGGTTTATTATACAGTACAGAAAATTTCTCTTATAATATCAAATACGATGTATGTAGGCACGTATAAAACCAGATTGATATTACTGTAAGATATCAATACTCATGAATCGTAACAATCTGTCTGTACCTGGGAATATTGCATTCACCTTTCTTTATTCTACCAAAGAAAATGTAATTTGTAGAGCAAATGTAATTCTTAAATATTAAGCATGTCGAACACATTCACAATTAAGATGCATTTTAATCTATTAATATTTATGTTATCGATTAGGTCGAAAACAGAATATGTAGGTATACAATAAATTTGTTATTTAAAATCCTGTATTACAAATGCTTCACAGGCAACAAGGTCTGGTGGAAGGATCAGCAGAAACTCATTTGGATCAGTGCGATCGCTCTCGCTGTACTCCTGATCACCGTTACTATCTGCATCATCATAATCTACATATGCAGGCGGATGCGAGCTAAATCCAAATGTATGTATACAATTATAACTTATGATACATTAAAATTATAATAATATCAGATGTTTGACTAATTGAAATATACTAGCAAAGGGCTAATATATTTTTGTCATTAGCCTATTATCAACAACCAAGTCCAAACCATAGTACAACACACCTGTACCTAGGTACTATAGTAATAACCTGACCTAACAGAATAAAACCCAAAGATCTGACAATACGAAATACCATCGGCTATATTTCATTTTGAGCAACACTTCAGCCACTATGTCAATATGTTAGCTGCATTAATGTTTGCATAAATCGAGTAGAAGACTGGCCATATTTATGCTGAACTCTTAGAATTATATCAAAATGTTATTTTACACTTTGCATGGCGTAAGACTTAACGTCTGTTTTGTGTTTATGTGTTGTCAATTCACCAACTTGTTACTTATGAGCATAGGAATACAAATGTTCGTTATCTGTTGAATATTATAACATGCTTTTATTGTTGTCGGTTTTTTTATAAACAGCCCCTATTTCAAAATTAATTACTCGTATATGTTGTTCAATTGTTACGAGTTGTTTATGTCACATGTTATTGTTAGTGTGTTTTCTAATTGTTGTTTTTTGTTTATCTGCCTTTCCATGGATGCCGCATACTAACACGGATTGATACAAAAACTTATAATTAATAATATAGATAATAATCCCGTGGAATTGGAAGAGCGAGAGAAGTAAGTGTCATGAATTTTAATAATTATTAGATGAGAATGATTGGCGTGAAACTAGTAACAAAATTACAATAATTATAATTTTTTTTTATTACACCCGAGCAATTGTTGTTGCTGTTGTTTTACAAAATAAAAATCTGTACGATTGGTCAAATACTGGGAAATATTGCCTTTAAATTTTAATAGCAGTTACAGTTTCTAGTTAAATATTGCACATAGTAGGCATCAGGTAATGAGTTTTTTGTAAAACAACACTTATAACAATATATTATATCTGAGAGCACAATGCCAGTTTCAAATTCGAAAGTGCCAGTTACAAAATATTTATAAAAAATACTTATAGAAGTTTACATTAATGCACATTTGTTGATTTTTTCATACAGTTAAAGAACATGAAAAAATCATGAGTTTCTTTATGATTTTTTCGTGTTGTGATTCTCAGTAGCTGTCATTTTTACAACTCCTCACTGATTTATATTCGTCTGTTTAATTTACTTACATAAAGCAAATATCCATTTGTAACTGTGACATACTTTGATGAACAAACCTACATTAGGCGAAACTGTAGACATAGTACTCAAAATATAATTTAGATGTAAACAGCAAGTTTCCTACTTTACAATTTATACTTTTCACGATTATTATTCTCCCAGTATGTGTATATTTATATGTGTATACGCACCCTTTTAGTTTTATTTGTCACTAGAGCTAATTCGTATATCTCAAAATATATATGTATGTATATGTATTAGTATATTAGTTATTGTTTCTGTGTTTCTTTCTTTGATCACGCAGCTACGCCTTTGGTCCGAGCAGACTCTTGGCATACACTGTCCATGCCACCCTCGAGGTCGCCTTTAGTTGTTCCAATGCAGTAACTCAAGGTCAATAAAGTGTGCTTGAGTTTTTGCTTTGATTGCTAGCAAAGTGATTTTCTACCAAGTTTTTGTATTGTTGAAAAAAAATTTTTAATTATTAATAACGACATGTTATATTCTACATTTAACAAAATAGTGATTATCATGAATGATCACAAACATATAACAACATAATATAATTGGTCATTAAAATAATTCTCGTACTTCTCAAACACAATTACGTGTGTGTTATACAAAATGTAGTCCTCGTCAAAAGGTCAATATAACTGTCTCGTTGGAAATTTAATCAATATTTCATTTACATAATACTTCATCATTTACATAATTAGTCATACTTTTTGTACGCTAAGGCAGAAAATTGTTACCGTTAATTCAGTGAAAATCACTGTGTGACACGCTTGGACCATTGGCTGTATTTGGCGAGATTTTTTACTTAGTATTAGTTTTTAGTCAGTTTTAATAATTTTTTCCTAATTTAAACTTCTAGAAGCTAGCTGTAGCACTATTACATATTAACTAGAATTGATAACTATTAACAAACTAACACATAGTAACGATAACATGTATAGGATATTTATATTGATTAGTTATATGTACATGTGAGCCCTTCGTTGCGTTGATACAGGATATATCGACATAATTCTCAAGGCTATATTTATATTTCTTAATAGTTAGTATATCCGTAATCCATCTTGATAAACCATCTGTTGAGGATTCTATGAACAGTTCTCACAAACCTTAGATGACAGTTCTAACAAAGTAGTACGGTTTTGTTAGATGTGGTTAAAAATTAAAGTAGGAAGGTAGGGCTCACTGAAAGACGACTGAGACTGTCCGAACGTGTTTTGCACAAGATTGGTTGCGGATGTATTAGCTCTGATCCCGCTAACACATATCAATTTTATTGTTCATTCCCATAATATATCTGACGAAGTCTTGTTCTCTATTCCTGCTTAGGTTCCTAACAGCACTAACCCCAGATGTTCTGAGACTGACTACGATAAATAGTTCAGGTATATCAAATAACATGTCTAATTTCGGTTTTGGTTTTTTTTTTTCTTTCATAGATGGAGAATGCTTTTCTTTTTTTAGGATCACTCAATTGTCTCTCAGCACAAAACTAGCATTACCCGATCAAGATTAAACATGAAACATAAGATTAAACATTCAAAAGTTGACTTTCAATCAGTACACGGCATGCTCTTTTTTAACATTTTTAAGAAAATTATTCTTTAGACTAAAGTTTGGAGTGTACTTCAGATACGATTGCAGAGGCTTACTATCAGATTAAGTGTTTCATCTGCTACTTCCTTTAGATTAAAAGCATAATTTTCAATTATTTATTTAATTATCCTGTAATAACACTCTTGTGAAACGATTGAAAGGACATTTTTGAATGTATCATTTTATGTCTGGGTTATTATCAAACAGCTGAGCAGATCCATGAGTGGCTCCCGGCTATGTTTTGACACATATCTTGAGATTTTGCAAATAAGACGTGTGATATTAGTAGCATTTTAAATCAGTAGATTATAAACACTAAATATTAACAAGTATTCGATGTATTTGTCACTGCATGGAGAGTTTTCGGAAAGCATTCTTCTAGCTACTTATGACTTTTGTTCTATACATCATTGAACGTTATAATTATATATGTATGTAATGATATTTAAATTTTGTGTATCTATACTCTCTGTAACTTTAATCTTTTTATTGTTATATGTTATTCAAGTATTTTATTGTTTATCTATGTAAATTGTATCGCCGCAATTAAAACAAAGAAATAAGTTACTTATCATGATTTTTTTAATACTTATTTTTATTGCATTATTGTTTTTATTACTAACCATACCATATCACCGCATGCTCCTAACATGTTTCGTTTGTTTTCATGTTTACTTTCATACAGTCCGGATGGTAGCTGTTTAAATGAGATGTCCATAGCCCAGTCAATTATATCACAGGCTTTGCCAGCTTTGTCGCCGCGTATAAACTTGTCATTTAGTCCAAAATCATCAGATAGAGCTAGACTAGTTGATTCGCAGACCTACCCCCACAACCTAGAGTTAAACAAATTTAACGAAAGACAAAACACAAGTGATCTACAGGCAAGCTTATCACAGCTAGAAGCAACGATCAATGTAAATAGATCACTAAGCAAATCTGAAGTGACAAGCGAAACAGTTACACCGAAGCCTGAAACCAAACCTGATGGGAAAAAAGCTCAGACTGTAGTATCACCCAATAAATGGCCATTAAAGCCTGGTGTTTTAGTACATGTAAATTCTAATCACACACTCAGTCCCAAAAATCCAGCAAGGCTTCAGAACTTGAATGCGGCTAAAGCTAACGAGGCTGAAGAGAGTAATTTAGGACTGTTAGAAAGAAATAAAAATAAGGAAACTAGTGATAAATCACCTTCTAAAACTGAGTATTCAAAAAAAAATGGAAAACCAAAGCGACATTCGCAAAATGTAGTAACAGGAATGCTTAAACATTGGAGGAAAAGAAGCGATGACTCAGATGATGATAGCGGGAAATATAAAAAGATAAACAAATCAAATAAAAGAGCTGTGTCTTTAATGAGCATGAATAAATCTAGTTATGGACTGCCGAAGAAACGGATTAGGTCGTTTTTTCAGAGCGAGACACCGAATGTTATAGTTACTGAAGGAGGTAGTTGTCATATTATAACACATGTTTCACATAAATGCATCTACAGTAATATGTGAGATGGATTAAGAAGTTTTAACTCCTTGGTGTCATTATATTGATTATCCAAAGTTGTGGAAGCCAATACGCGAGGCAACATATTATACAACTTACTACTTGTTTATGATGAGGGTAATTGGAAGCAGGCACTATATTGTTAGTCTACCAATGCAATATTTACATCTAGATCCAATTTGGTAATTTAATAAACTCAACTTAGATAAGTATGAAATTGGTTGAGGTAAACTCGAGTTTATATGCTGACTGTAATGACATAAGACACATATTATGTGGAATTTCCGACTTTAATAATTTTCCTAATAACTCTGAGATCCTAACTTATAATGACGCTCAAAACCTTTCTCATTCAAATAACTTCATTGCTGTATTGTTATTTGGTTTCATCCTTTCCAACAGTCCATCTCATATATTTCACATGTTACTTAAACATTTTTACACATTTCAAAAGAAAAAAATAACGTTTTAAATCACGGAGTGTTTCTGTACTAGCACGTTGCACATGCATCTAGATTGTTATAACGTACTTAAATTGCTCTATTTCTTGCATTTATCTTGCATTTTTGTGTTTTAGTTGCGTTTATTCTCATAATTGCATGTTTTAGTTGTGTCATTTAAAAGACCTGATAGAATGGGTCCAGCGACTGCTACAGTAGAGCCATTAAAAGAACCTGCAAGGTTAACGAGGAAACGTAAAAAACCTGGCGACAGTAAGTTCTGCATGGTTACTTAAATTTTATCTGTTTAAGATTGGCTAACGTCTTATTATTTTATCAAAAAATTATTTTATTATGCGTTGGTTACCTTAAACTTTTGGTTTTACTAATTTTATTTTTCTACAAGATTCTATCATTATTCTATAAAGACCAGATTATTTTGAACATTAAAACTAATGTTGTTTTTGTTTTTTTTCATATCGTTCATAATTTTTGATCCCTTACATTATTTAAATTATCAAGACTATTAAAAGGAAATAAATAGGTAAAAACACCGAAAACTCAATACAAAATTTTTATAATTGTTTAAAATATGAAATTACTTTAGTATGTACCTCATCAGGCCCACCTACGAATGGCGTAGATAATGCGGCGAACGGCAACCTTGGAGCGGACAACCCTGGCCTCTACGAGAATTTGCCGTTCCATGGTCTCCAACAGCCTCCAAATAAGGTAACTATTTTGATAATGGATTGTTTGATAAGCATTTGATAATTAAATTTAATTAATAATGTAAATTATAACTTATTTCGTAATAACCACGTTTACGGATCATCATTAAATTTTTGTTATTTCTATTGCTAAAATCAATAATTTGCATTATTAAATTTCATTTTTTTTTGTTTTCATTTCATGTTTTATTTTGGCATGTTTAATAAAGCCGGTACAAGCAATACAACCACGGGTAGTTGAAACTAACCAAAAAGCATACAAAGGCATAGAAGCTTTACAAAAACAATTGACAACGAATCCTTCATTTACACCAAGGGTCGTATGTCCACCGTTTGTGCAAAATACCATAAACTATTCTATTAATTCGTCGACTAGTTCTCAGTATCCGCCGACATATGGAATACCGGTTCTTTCGCCAATACAGCAAATATACCCACTGCACCAGACGGTACTCCTCAATCCGTACCTACCGCCAATGCAAGCGTCATTCTTAAAACAATTTCCAACTATAGATGAAGAAGTATTGGAATCAGATTCAAGAAAATTCAGTTCTTTAAATACAAGAAACATTCAGAGAAAACCACCTAAATTCCAGTCAATGAGAATCGTTAGAAAACGTAATATAGAACGATTTTACCCAAATACTGAATATGGAGAAAATTTTAATGAAATCAACAATAATAAGAGCAATCACGACTGTGATAATAATGAAGAAACTACAAATGAAGATAATATTTATGAAAACTATCCATCTCTGTTAAAAATAAATTCAGATATTAGTGGTGTTGCGCATTTTGAAAACTTAACGGATTCAATACAAGTTTGTGAAGAGAGTTTTACTTCTACAAATTCTTTAAACAGACCAATACCGGCGCCAAGAAAAAAAATATCACCGTTTGCATCTCCAGCAAAATCTAATCATGTATATGTTAATTTATCTATGCCTCTTATCAACACTTCATACACTAAATCATTTGACGTTGTTGATGCGCCTGTGAGACCTTCTAAATCCGCTGAAGATATTTCTAAAGCCGGATTGTTAAGCACATTAACAAGACCAGATAAAGAAGGTACAAAAGGCACAAATAACGAAGTTCGTTTTGAAGATGATAAATCAAAGGACGAAATTATCGATGAAAAGGCGGATCTTGTGAAACCAAATATAATAGGTGCTACACCAAAAAGAAATAATGTGTCATCTGTAACACTTCCATCGACATCTTTAGTCAAATCAGTTGTAAATCAGCTCAACGATCAAGGTATAAGGTTTAAGAAAAAACAAATAATCACACCAAATAAAACTTTACAAATACCAAAACTATCAGAGAAACCTATACCAAAAAGAACTTTGAAACGTAGTAATTCAGCACAGAGTACTTTAGTGATTAGTAATGAGACCGCTCAGGTATAAAGCTTTGTATGTTTTCATTTTATTATCTTAATAATTTTTAATTCCTCATGTAACTTGACATATTAACAAATTAAACTTGTTCACAGAATACTAACCTGCTCCAACAACAGTACCTGCAAAAGCGTAATCATTTTACTAACCCAAGCTCCAAAGGAAAAAACAAGAAAAACTTCCAAATACCGCTTCAGAAACACCATAGTTTCTGTTACTTCCAACCTATTAGAGTAGATAAGAGAATTCCCGTAGATCAAGAAAGAGCGTACAATAATACAATAGGCCCAATGATATATCAACCAATGGAAACTCAGTACTATACCAAAACTTTAAATAGAACTCGAGAGAAGAATAGCCAAAAATTGAACAGACTGAAAAAATCCGAAAGTCTTCGAGAGAAACTTTCTTGTGTAGGTGTATACGATTACCAAAAACCAGATTATCCAGAGCCTGAATATAATGATTCAGAGAGGAAATCATATTTGCAATTACTCAAAGGCAACTACATATCAAGTTCCACGAGAAATCTAGGCCCTGAACACAATTACAACTCAAATTATAACACAATGGGCCCAAAGGACGACAGACCTAAACATAAAAAATTAGTTTACGCTGATCTAGCATTAGGTAATCATAATCTAAAATTTAAGAATACTGTCAATTCCAATAGGCATTTATATGACACGTATTCCATAGGGAACGTAGATAGCGCGAACAAAGAAAGTAATAGTAGTTATAAAAATAATGTAACAAGTAGTCAGAGGAAAGGAAGTCAGCAACAAAGGAGTGATTACGCCACTCTGAAATTCCATGAGATCGATGTTTAAAGGTGAGTAGTATTTAATAATTGTGGGGAAAATTGTGCAATGTAAAATTACATTTATTTATTATTTAATAAGAGTAGTACTATTTAATTTAGTAATCTTAATTTAGCTTTATAAACATAAATACTTTATATTTTTTAACAATCAAAAAATTTTAGCAGTACGTGTACGAAAAAAAAGCATTCTTGTAAAATGTGAAATATGCCTTCTTCATATTAAAACTGTCTTCTGATTTCCATTAAGAAATGTATGATAAAAATTTATCTTTAAATCTTGTAAAAATTATGTGATAGTATCAGGTTGAATCCTTAGATAGGATTTTGGTGGATTGTGTTGTAAATTTTGATTAATTATCATCTTTGTCACTTCGGTATATAACTGCATTGTTTGTAGGTTTCGATAGTCAGCCAGTCGGTCAGTCAGCGATGTTCGGTTTTATTCCTAAATATATGAATATTACTTTCACTAATCTCATCGTATGTTAAGGTTGATTGCAGATTTACCACAATGTTCAATTAATCAAAGTACATATAAAACCGGTTACCTCTTCCTTTACTCATTTATAAAATTACTGCTGGCTTTCCGCCGCTTTGTTAAGTAACTTTGCTCTTTGGTAAGCATGACCGTTATTTATCTAATTGATTGAAGGAAAATTATTTTAACAAAAATATTTTTTAAACAATAAAGGTAGCTGATAATATTTATCGCCATAAATGACATAGCCGTACGAGTAATGCTTTTTGTGAAGCATGTTATTGCAATGTTGTGTACTTTTGTATTTTTGTTTTCTAGGAACGATTTAGCAAGAGTGACACGTACATTTATTAAAAAAGGTAATTTTTCAAAATTCATACAGAACGCTTTCTAACACGCTGCGCCGCTAGCTGTACATACATTTTATTTTAATGCCGATCATTAAGAAGGTATTCAGATTCAAATTCAGATGTACAAAATGTTTGTTCGTAGGACTTTTGGTTAAATTCAAATTCATTTTATTTTACCTTCCCGTTATAAAAATCAAAAATTTTTCTAAATCTGTAAGGTATTGCTTCCACTCCTAAATTCGATAATGGAGTTTAAACTAGTTTTGAGATCCTAGGAAGCTATACTGACAATTTTTAGAATGATGTCCTTATGTCTGTGTATAAAATTGTTTATATGTACATATGTCTGTATGTATATGTCTGTATGAATGTGCGCTTGTGTATGTATATGTTTATGTATGTATGCATAAAGTGCAATCACCTTTCATAACTTTTATCATTTAGACGCAGTTAGTAGGCTTCTGTTGCCCTTAAAAACCGTGTATATTTGATCCAATACGGTAGGTCGATTTTGAGAAATCTCAAAACATAAATTACAAAAATTGAAATTAAAAAATATTAAAGAATCCATTCTAAAAAATAATCGTTTCTTAATACAAAAAAACTTTATAGTAATCGATTGATTCGTTGTCGAAAATTTTGGGTCAAATTGTTTTTTGCAGTAACTTGTAATTTATTTACATAATGCAATCGATATTATACAACGGATCTCTTTTCTTGCCCCGAAAGAACTGCATTGAAAACCATACCAATGTTTTAAAATCGATTCATTCGTTTGAGAAATAAGTTGTGAAAAAATTGGAAGAAAGCGTTGTTTTATATTAATTAATGAGTTACTCGTCTGATACAAGAATTAGGAACATGGCCGGACGTTCCAAAAGTGGCCTACATGGTCAACCGCTTGTTCTATAATATGTTACATATATAACATACACTCAATGAACACCGAAACTATTTTCGTATAAATATAAGGATACACATTTATTTTTCTGCGAGACAGGTACTTAATAATTATTTTTATGATGTTTTTAATTTAACTTTGTGTATTTTTGTTTTGATTTGTCTTGTATCTGAGTTAGTTAGTGTAATTGGACTTGATGTCGGTTCTAGCTAATGTAAATAAATAAATCAAAACGTTTCTGATATAAGGACGTAAATTAAAAAATGTAGTTATATATTTGTGATAGCAGCAGTGATAGCCTAGTGGTTTGAAAATCGACCTTTCACTCCGGGAGACCGGGTTCAAATCCTAGCGCGCACCTCTTAAAAATGTGCGTTTTAAGTTTAAATATAACTTGCCATAACGGTGAAGGAAAACATCGTGAGGAAACCTGCACATCTTAGAGTTCATAAAAAAAAATTGTTCTCTAAGACGTGTGAAGTCTGCCAACCCGCACTTGGCCAGCGTGGCAAACTATGGCCTTGCCCCTCTCGTTCTGAGAGGAGAACCATGTTCCAGCAGTGGAACGATAAAAGCTTTAATGGAATAGAAAAAATCTGTGTTAAACGATATTTTCAGCGTACATTATGTTAATCCCTGTCAATCATTTAAACCTACTGACAGTTATGTCCAGTTATGTAAAAGAGTTTCAATTATTATATATGTAGGTTTTCGTTAAGTTTTCTTAAATTTTCTAAAGTTCCGCAAAAGTTACAATTTTTGTTCTTTCACAAGAACTTTTTCCTGACAATAATTAAAAAAAAAAAAAACAAAAAAAGAATTAGCGCAATCATTCCATCCTTGAACGCGTGACGCCATGACCAAAGGAAATAGAGATTCATTTTTATATGTATACCTATGTATAGATTGCTCTCATAGTCCAAGTGAAGCTATTCGTACGATCTGCCAACGACCAATTTGTTACACTTAGTCGTGAATTGAAATCGGGTTTATACCATCTTCACGCTTCATTTGAAAGGTATGCAGATGGATATTATTTAAAATAAAAGAGCTATCTTATGGCGCGGTGGGTCCCAGTCGTGCACACTGCCGATGCCGCCTTAACGTATACAGTTACCGTATAACGGGGAGGCAGCGGCGCGCAGTCTATTATGTCAAAAGATTTATAAGGAAATTTTATCAGTGAACGGAGGTAACATTGACTCCGGATACATCCGAATTCCAATTACATCACACAACCGACTCCATTTCACTTTCCGACCTACCCGGAAGTGAATTCCTAAGCGCGAGCATACGGCGCGACAGATAAGTTTCGCGCGCGCGGCCAAATTGCGACCTTAACACACACGCAATAGAATCGGCGCGGCGAGCAGCCGCCGAAGTGTCAGAGGCGAGTACATAACGCCGAGGCGGATGTGGACATCGGGCCGCGTTAATCGAAAAGTGACTTAGCTTTGGTGCGCTAGAGTGTAAATTATTTTGCGGGGGGCATGCGACAGTCGCGAAAGTAGTGGCAACTTTCACGAGGCGATGGGTCGGGGGCGCACGAGGCGGCGGCGCGGGCCCCGGCGGCGCGACGGCCCATTGACGACACCGTGACCCACATACCGCCGCTCCATTCATGCCGCCGCCTCGCGCTCGCCGCCGCA
>DWFO01000497.1:0-20162 GCA_018246595.1 Mimoniades nurscia nurscia
CCCGGGAATCGAACCCAGGACCTCCCGTTCGGCAGTCGCACTCGCAACCAACACGACCAACGAGGCAGTATATATAATAAATAATAAATAAAAAATAATAATGAAAGATCCCTAACTCGCATGCCCAATGTAGGGTTATGGATAGAAATCCCACACGTGTGGTCTGTGTCTGTGTCTAATAAATTGAATTGATATGATGAATATGATCATTGCCAATGCCATGTGGTAAACGGATGTAGCGTGTACACAATACTTAGTTGAACAATGAAAAGAAATTGGTAACATTTTATACCTTTGTAAATGTAACATTTTTTAAATAAAAGGTCAACCACACGGACACACCACATTAATTGCAGACTCTTCTTTCAACTGACACGCCGGCTTATTATATCATATAAATTATATCATATGAATAAAATTACGGATGATATAAATAAAATTACATAGAGGGGTGAAAGACTATGTATGTATAATCTATTACATTAAAAGCGAGCAAAAAAGAAGCAAATTATTTCTTATAACGGAACGTCAACCGCGAGGAAGCCATTTTGAAAATATTTATTAGTAAGAGAAAGAGAGAGTCTATTGGTGAAAAATGTTGTATCTGTTCTATTATTGGTCAAAATATGTGATGGTAATGGTGATCTACCAATAACTAGTTATAAAATTTTTATTTCATTGATGCAAGATGTAGTGTAGCTATCTCTCATTTCAGGCTGACACAAATTTATTTGTCAAAATACCGTATAAACTTAATTGCCATTATCTCCGTTGTTTCTCTAAGTTTTCTCCCGTTGCCCCAGTTTGTTTCATCCGTCTGTTATGTGTATAATCTAGTAATCAAGTGTAGTTTTCGACTCAACAAAGGTATTCTTCAATCGTCGCACGGATCAGCGAGCACTATTTCTGTGATATAGAGTGAGTGAATTCTATCGCCTCAGTTCTCGTTCTTGACCTTACGCGTTAATGATTTGATGCAGTTTTATGTTGTGTAACGACGCCAGAATTCGCGGTTGAGTGATGCCAAGTGAGCGTCGCGTCGTCCAAACGTCGATCTTCGAATAGCTTAGGCAGTCCGCCTGTTAAAAATTCCAATAAGAATTCCATTAGTGAAATTTGCTTATCGTTGCACTTTCCGCGATGTCAGACGCGTAAGTAGATTAAGACACGGAGTACGTTACTGCATTATTGTTGCTTTCAATTAAGTAATAATATTATACTTCTAGGTGAGAGAAACGGTATTGTAGCTTAGTTAGCGAGCTTACGGAGGTCGAGTACACCTGTGTAAATAAGGTTAAGGAGCGAATCTCGTACGATGAAAACGTCATAGCAGTGTGAACACACATGATATAGTGCATGGTACAATGAGCGAAGAGGCTGCGAGCGATGGCAGCAAGAAGAGTCCTTTGGTGGGTGCAGCGGCGGCGGGGCTGGTGGGTGCCGAGTGTGCTGCGGTCGACACCTCCACAAACATTACCAACACTCAGGTACTATTACTACTACAAATCATTAAATGCATGAATATTAAATGCTAGTGAGAGCTAAAACTCTTGTACACAACATTGTTAATATTTGTGTATTCTAATTTATTATTAGGTAGATTGGTATCACATGAAGTTTGAAGTAAGAATGTACATTAGTTGTGGTATTTAAGCTTGATTGATGTAGTTATATAAATTAAGTAACATCATAGAAGTACTTTGATTTATTAGTATTCAATGAATATTGAACTTGAGGTTAAATTAATTAACATAAGATCATGTTCACAAGTCACAAAGATCTGATTATTGTCAGTGGTACATTATAAAAATGTATGTACTCTTAGTGCATACTCTTGTAACACACTAATGCCTATGGTTTTGCTTATAAACATGTGATGGTGAAATTTTTCAAATTAGTTTATTATTTGTACATTCAGAGAACTTTGTATGAAGCCTGAATATATATTAGTATAAAAACTGAATAACTTTTTTTTAATGACAATATCTACAGTTGTTGACTGTTGTTTTGTGAGGAAGAATTCTTAGAATCTGTGACAAGTATATAATAATATTATCAGAAATGTGTTACACATTTTGCACCATTCCATTGTCTCAAAACAATGTTATGTCAATTTAAAATGTTTTGTCTTGAATATTTGGTTATCAGTTTAATATTGTATGTGTGCAAGTTATACAAAGTTCTCCGAATTTATGACCTGATAATCTATTATGTGCATAAACACTTTAATAACACATGATAAAACCTGGCACAACATTTTAATATGCAGAATTACACATATGTTTTATAGTCATTGATTTTCTGTATTACAAATGTTTGAATGTTGTAATTGGCAGATGACAGGGAGTTCAGCACCCTCTGCTGATAATCCGAAATGGAGCTGTGAGGTGTGCACATATGAAAACTTCCCACTCTCACGAAAGGTATTGTTATATCTTCCCACATACATAGAACTACAAGTTCATTTGGCAACTTCCACAGAATTTGTTGTTGTAACAGATTTATTTGTTATGTAATTGATTGTTACGGTATTAGCTTTTCGAACAATTTTATAATTGTTGAGTAATTTCTTATTAAATTGAATCTGAACACTTACTATGATTCTAATATAGGGTTATGGGAACTGGGCCTATGGACCTTATGAGAATTATTCATACAATGAACTTGTCATCAACACAAATACTTCTTACACTAAACACAGATTGTATAAGTTATTATTTGCCTTCCTGTGTTTAAGCTATTTCATTAATCAATAATTCCTGGTTGTTGTTACATAACAGCTGTACAATCTTGGCTAAAACCTTCACACAAACACAGTGTGGTTTCATTCCCTCCCAATATCTTTCAGTTGTAAAAAGATACACATAATCTTAAATTGTTGCAGCAACTTATAAATACTCCCTGCTTTAAAGCAAAGCAGGTACAGTGCATTTAAGACAAAGGCCTCTAAAATGTCACGATTTTTCTTACTTGACTGCATGATAGATGTTTAAATGAAAATTGTAAAATATATATAGTTTTTACTGTATATATAGTTAATTATATAGATACATATATATAATATATAGATACTTTTCTAACTATATGCATTTCCAAACAACATTTCTGACCATGACTGCTCTTCTGTCAAAGCTTTACAAAGTATCTAATGAAAAATAACTGATATTGTTTGTATAATTTAATGGTTACTCATTTCAGTGCACGATGTGTCGAACGCCTAAGCCGTCGCTTGGCGAAGACATCTTCAGACTGCAAGACGGAGCGAGCGCGCTGCCGGTACAAGATGTCTGCGGTTAGTTTTACTTCTGTCTTCTTGTTCGTCGAGTCGATAGCTGATCGTGAGTGATCAGCCCTCGTGGTGAAAGGATTAGTCGTAATGTCCAGGGTGCGCCAGGCGGGATGTGTACGTACTCAATCAGACATAGTCACCGCTCGGGGAGGCTCCTTTCAAGCACCGCATAGTGGTACTTATTTAAGTAATGCTATTACTATTTAGTGATAGTATTACTTCTGTGATAAGATTTTATTTATTAAAAAAGCATGCATGAGGAGAGCCTCCCCGAACGGCGACTAAGTTTGATAAAGTACGAACATATACTGCCTGGCGCACCCTGGACATTGCGGCTAATAATCCAAACACCACGATAGCTGAACACTCGCGATCAGCTATCGACTCGACGAAGATTAAAAGTGACTTGGAATTCTTTAAAAATATGTGCATATATAAATGGTGAAGTGGTTGAAAGCTCAAATGTTAGGTACAAAATCCGGGTCGCTATTTTTGGGTTGCATTGACTTAAATTTTTCTAGTGAAATTTTCTGTACCTCTGTTGTTTTGTACATCTCACAAATATATACAGTATTCATATAAAACTTCGATAATAATAATAAAATAGACATAATACTATATTATCAGTTTAAATTCGTAATGTAATATAGAAAGGCTGAATTATAAGTGTTATTGTTATAGGAGCAGAGGTAGTAGCAGAGAGGCTGAAGCCCCTGAGGATATCATCTCCCCAGGGTCAGGCCAGCGCGTCCACTGTCAGCAAATGGCCTTGTGGTGTAAGTTATTATACTATTTGTAAATAATCAGTGGTACTGGCAAATACCTTTGAGTAATATAGTATTTTTGTAATTGATTGTTATTTTTTTATGGTCAATAATTTTAAATGGTCAAATATATATTAAATGGTGTCTTTGTCTTCAGACGTGCACGTATGAGAACTGGCCGCGCTCGCTGAAGTGCGCCATGTGCGGCGCCGCGGCCGCCACGCGCTCCCCCGCCGTGCCCGCAGGTCGCCTCCACGCCCCTCTGCACACTCATTTCTAACCGTTTATAACTTTAGACGTTCACTATACTCGTAGCCTCCTTTTAACATGTCGTTTTCATTTTTAATGATGTAATCATGTAATTGCGTTTCAGGTATAAATGACATATGCAACAGCCAGAACGCGTCGCAGCACGAGCTCGAGACGAGCGGTCGGCGCTCCAAGCGGCGAACCAACAATAACAACCCCGACTGGATCTGGCTACAAGCTTGCTTGGGTGAGATCGATCCGCCGATTCGTAATAATCTATACTAAATGTTTACTATTTCGTCATAAAAATTCATAAAGCTCGTCGAGAAGGAGAGCCAGTGCAGTGTGTGTGAGCGGTGCGTGCGCAGGCGTGGTGGAGGGCGAGGCGCGGCGCGTGGACGCGTACCTGGCGGCGGGCGGCGACCCGGCGCGCGCGCTGTCGGCGGCCGAGGTGGCGCTGCTGGACCGCGCCTCCGCCTTCGACACCGGCCACACGCTCGTGCACCTCGCCATCCGGTACGCACTCCTGCTCACTGCCTACCCTTAATTTTTATACACTAAGTTCTTCCCTACTTTAATTAATTACATACTTGTGAGTGAAGTTCTAACACACCATGCATATTGATATATCTTGAATCAAAATGTGAATGCTCATTTTTATCAATGGGGTGTGTTACTTTAGTCGATACGAATGGGAATTATCGAACAGGCCTGTGAATGACTGCCTGTGGTAAGGCGTACCGCCCGAGCCCATTTCGAAAAGGCTCTTGAGATTATTTCCACATCTACAGGTTTCAGCGGCAAGATATCCTGTCCACTTTGCTATCACGAATATCGGGCGGCGGGCCCGGCTTGAAACGGTCCCCCTCATATGTAGGTGAGTACTCATTCATTATTATTTGGTGTTGAATGTTTTTTTCATTTAAATGAATAAAACCTGGACGAAATAGTAGCATATTATAAGCCGTAAATAACATTGTATTTGAGCAGTATAATATAAATTAACTGGATAGATAGATATCAGTCGTCTGCCGCGTTGCGAGTAAAAATATTACGCTATATATTTTTATTATCCATAAAAATGTACGTGAATAAGTACAATATTGATTCACTGGACTATAAATTTCTACTTATAGTCTGGTGAATAAATTTTGTGCTTCAAACATAGATAACGGTAGTCATATTAATGTCGGCAGCGCCGGACCTGGCGACGGCCATCCGGCGGCACATCGCCAGCTGCGTGCGCTTCAAGAAGGGCAGCTTCCCGTGCCGCTACCTCAACGAGATCTGCACCTTCTCGCTGCCTGCCGGTATCCTCATTTGCTCCACACCTGTTGTAGCTGACGATTTTCTCTGTCCTGTTTGTACCGCACCACAATGCCGATCATATCATATCATACAGAGGTTTATGTTTGACTTGAGAAATTCACTGAGATCTGAACCGTAAATGTCATCAGTGTAAGATATTTATCTAATATATGTATGTACTTACTCCATGAGGGATCTGGTGTGAAGTTATGTATGCATTTATAGGTATGTACTATGTAATGAACAATAACCAGGCCTTATGTGCGGTACTTGTGAACGAATACATTCTAAATTTAAAAGTATATGGATAATCTTAAATGACAATAAAGTGTGTTCCACTAATAGACTAAAGATTCAGTAATTAATTGAATGAAATATTTTGTAGGGATATATCATATCTAAAACAGTTTGATAGAACACAGATTACCAAAGTACATATTGTGTGTACATATTTTGGTGATGAGGTGGATTTAGCACATGTGCCATAGTAGTGGATTGGCTATATTAGTGCAAATGGTATAAAGTTGTCTTTCTAAATGTTCTAAGAGTTGTAGAGTTTAGTCGAAGATCGTTATTTGTACGGTTTATTACAGACATAGAAGAGCTCCCAGCGGTGATTCAGGAGCAGCTATTCACTGAACTGCTGGACCGCGATGCGCAGCAAACACTGGAGGGGGACCCGCCCCTCATCAACTGGAGTCTCGAACTTAACAATCTTGGTAATTCTCTTTTGTCATCGCTTTTAAACCATCATATTTGGTATTATAAGATTTTCCGAAATAAAAAAATAAAGAGTTCAGAAATATTAAGATGGAAGTATTACACATGTAAGAAATAAGCGTACAAATAAATTTGAATATAACATAGATGTGCTCATGGACATCGTAGGTTACTGTCGAAACACCCGGCAGTCACATTTTTTTATCAGATTGATACGTCGATTCTTCGGCTGCCGGCCCCAAGACACGTCAAGTAAATAATTTTAATCGCAAACTAAGATGAGCGTAAGTAATGAGTCGGCGGCGGGCGTGCGCAGGCTCGCGGCTGTACGCGCTGTGGAACCGCTCGGCCGGCGACTGCCTGCCCGACGCCGTGTGCCAGGCCGCGTACGGCGTGTTCGACCGCGCGAACGCGCTGCGGGAGGCGCTGGCCGACTCGCTGCAGCACGCGCACCGCTCCTTCTACGCGCGCTGGCAGGCCTGGGAGCGCCTGCAGGCCGCGCGCCTGCACTACGCGCCCGAGGACGGCCAGCTGCGCGCCGAGTGGGCGCGCCTGCAGGCCGCCGCCGCGCGCCCCGGCACGGCGCTGCACCAGGTGCGCGCTCCACGCCGCCTCCGCACGTGCTACTAGAACTTGAGCCTCACTACATTTTTGGGATGAATATAACGTTCAGACGTTTTTATGTTTTATTTATCTATAGTCCATTAATGCAATTTCCGATCATGTGTCTTATAAAATTCATAGAGACTGTTTTACATTTGAATAGCAAATTATCGATGCTTCATTTTATCAAATTTGTTATTTTTAATCGGTTACCACTCACATTGTTATTATTGATAAAGCGGCAGTCAGGATCAGGGGCGTGATGGAGAAACGGAGGTAGGGGACTCAAGTTTTAGCTCTGTTTCGATATATAAAAAAAATATCCATATAATGATATGCATATAAATATGTAGTATATTAACCATGTAGCTTAACAAAGGCTCTCTCTATGTTTCACTGTTAGGAGATGTTCCTATGTCGGAACGTGACTTAGAGGAAAGTAAAAGATTAAATGAGTTGGGTGCGCGCGCAGGTGCACGTGTTCGCGCTGGCGCACGTGCTGCGGCGCCCCATCATCGTGTACGGCGTCGACGTCGTCAACTCCTTCCGCGGCGAGGCGCTCGGCTACGCGCGCTTCCAGGGTCAGTAGTGCGAAACGTACATTTTATATATAAAAGTACAAATTCATATTCCATTATTTAAAATAATTTAGCTCAATTTGAAAACACCGATTTACACTGTATTTAAACATCCCATGGAATTGTTTTTCTACGGTATAACAAAAACCGTAGGTAGAAATGAACACGAGTAAGTTGAAACAGAAGGGAAAGCATATACAACGAGCGTGCCCGTGCGCAGGCGTGTACTTGCCGCTGCTGTGGGAGCCGGCCTTCTGCTCGCGCTCGCCGCTGGCGCTGGGCTACACGCGCGGCCACTTCTCCGCGCTCGTGCCGCTGGAGCCGCCGCAGACCTACGCGCCGCGCCACGCATACATCTGCAGGTACCAGCATCTTATTTTAAAGAACTCAAAATAGGGTGCTAACGTTCAGGGACTCACTCACACATTACTCTGCATGTTACAAAAGAACACGTATTCCCATTTAGTTGCTCCTATCAATGAAGCGTGTAATATTGAAATACCAGCGCGGCAACTATTTTATCGTTTATAACGGTACTTATTACCTTGACTTTGATGAGCCATATGTGGTAATTATAATTTGACCTGTTGACCGTTAAACTTAAAATTTGGTAAAATTTGATTTCTACTCAATTTTCGCAACATGAAATGATGAAACTAGCAAATAGCGGGCGGTGACCAAATTATGTTAAAAACGGGTTTGTGTATTACATCTTAATTAAGCCAGTAAATTATTTTTATTTACAGGGAACAACAAGAGGAAAGCGAAGAAATGACTTTTTTGCCGTTAACGGACTCCGAAGGGAAACTTCTACCGGTCCATTTTCTCACGTGTGACGAGGTGAGTTCTTATGATTTAAAGAATAAGGTTATATAATTAAAGCTACATCTTATACGAATGAAAAATTTGAACGTACCGTGAATACTTAGCTCTCGCTGTGTTCTTGCCGAGGGTTACGATAACAATCTTACCAACACCATCGACCAATTGATTCTTTTAGCCACAGTACAACATGCCCTCGCATCGAGGTCACAACGGCATATAAAATTTGATGTAACAATATCATCACGGTCAGTAAGGAGATGGAAGTGAACCGAAACAATAAGTGTGCGGCGTGGTCGGCCGCAGATGGCGGACGAGGAGGGCGCGGTGCGGCGCTGGGTGGACGCCGTGGTGACGCGCGGCGGCACGCTGGCGGCGCGCCAGCAGCTGCCCGCGCGCCCGCTGCTGCAGGCGCAGCTGCTGGAGGAGTGGCTCAACCACTACCGCCGCCTCGCGTGAGTACCGCGCCCCGCGCCGCCCCGCCCCGCCCCGCCCCGCCACTCACGGCGCCGCGGCGCGCACTGTCCGCAGGCAGCAGACGCGCGGCCCGTTCCCGCCGCGGCTGCGGTGCGCGGCCGCCGAGCTGTCGAGCGGGCCCGACACGGACGACGAGTGAGGCCGCCGGCGACACCCGTTAGATATGCTAGATGAAAACCAAACGTGCGATCGCAAAAACGCTATTAGACGATTTATAAAACTTATACAGGAATTTTTGTCTATAGTATTGGCGAGTATTGTGTAGATAAAATTGTTTTGAAGTAAATTTCGATTCTTTGTGTATTAGCGTGATATCGGTCAAATTACTAAAACATGAAGGTAATTTTTTTTTATTTCAAATCCTAGCGTCGTTCCAGATCATTTGTCTATCGTAAGGTATTTGTGCTTAATTTGTTTCTATGAGTAATGTGAGAACTATAGAGGTTAGCTTTATTTTTAAATCAGTTGTTTATCTCCTGTTAACTATATTTGAACATACGCCGTAGTTATACATTTTTGAACAAAATTAACTCTGCATTGTATTTTATAATTTCAGTGTAAGATGTTCACGCTACAATAGTAGGTATTATATATTTTTTTCCTAAATAGTGTTACGATGTCTTACAATCTGACAGTAATTGAATTGTTAAGATTGCGTCACAACAATTTCCCTGTTGGCTTCCGCCTTTGAATAACATTTACAATAACTTCAGTAGTTGTAGTTTTAAAGAAAATTAAGTACGAACAAGAATAGGGACGAAATTATAAGATGTTCAAACTTAAATATTATCGTAACGTTAACATGTGTCATTTACTCTTGTTTGGACAATACCGTTATGGATTCAGATTTAACTAAAGCGGCGTGATATTATTTCGTAAATGAAAAAATGTAAATTTAAATCGAGTGACATTTTGAAGATAATAATAATATTAATGTTTTATATAAATGGGATCGTGTACATACGGGCGTACGGTTATTCTCAGCTTTTAAGTTAACAATAGTATAGAAGCGAATAATAGGTTCGGATTGGTCAATTCGCGATATAAGGCGATATAGCTAATACTCTCCAGTGGGATGTGGCCAAAACGGGTTGATATCTATAATCCAGGCACTGCTGCGAGTGTCGTCTCAATACGGAGACCGTTACGGTATCTTTCTAATACTGATTCAATTTCATCCTTTTTTTAGTTTGAAGTTTTGTAATGGAGTAGCAAGAATATAAATGTGATATTTAAATCTCCCTAACAGGCGACAATCATACGCAAATGTAACAGATAACATGAACAATCTCCTACATTTCTAGGCAACACTCGATAAGTGAATAATACAAAAAGACTTAAAATTATCGAGTTGCAATTAAAAGAAGAAAGGAAGGATTTGATTTGTTTTCTTGATATCTTTCTATTAGAAGTTAGACCCTGTATATAAGCTATGAATAGTGTTCCACAGTTCGCTTACCACAGTGGTAACTTAAAAATTTTATGTACACTTCGCTTCAATATATTATTATGTAGATGCGTAGGGGTGATGCAGGCGAGGAGTCCCTGACTCGACCGGCATGAGTGTCACGGCGGTGCGCCCCTCGCGAGCGGCGGCTCCGACAGGACCAGGCGACCGTCAGCCGCGCTATCCAAATATACAGTGGGCTTATTGTTAGAGAAAATACTCTTCCGTAAGCATTAACACCAAGCGCTAACTACAAAATTCATGGAAATGACATGACATAAGGTGCGGAAAAAAATGGTTCATCACGCTAGTTCGCTTATGTCATTTTCATTAATTTTGAACTTGGCGTTTGACGTTAATCCTTACGGAAAAGTATTTTGTCTAAGCCCACAGATCGCTCGCGAACCACATCGACGCCCGCCGCCGCACCCCGTTATGTTCGTGCACTTGCTTCGCATCCAAAATTAATAAGTGACAAACAAAAAAGTATAAAGTATGAGAGTCTATAAAAAGAAATATTTTATGACACTGTACAGAGAGTATAAGGTTCTAATATTTATTATATTTTCGGTTATATATGTAAATAGAAGGAAATTTGTTCGCGAAGTATTACTCCATAGAAAGTATAGAAAAATGCTGCTTAGTGCATGGAAATTCATTTCCGCTCAAATGCCTGTCGGATGCGATACGTGAGCGACTGAGGCGGTGTCCGGCAGACGGCCACGTCGATAACCCTTACTTACATTACGTAGTCTAAAATGTCTTGCTAATCTAGTGCTAGTTTTTTTTTCACTTCACTAGCTTTAATATGCATAATTATATTAATACATACCGCAAAGTTAATAAGTTTGTCTACTGGACACCGCGATGTCAAAGAGCCGTACAATGTTTCTTTTATTTTACCTAGAAAATAGCGTTTTCATTAATTTTTTGTTAACATATGAGAAACTTTATTGAAAATATGTAGTACGATTAAAATGGTAGCTAATACGGTTTCAAAATATTTTTATATAAGAAGTTCTAGCGTTCCATGAAACAAATGTAACCCTTACCATAGAAACACGTCTGAGCTGAATTAATTTTTTGTTAAGAAAATACGTACAATTTAATTTTAAATTATGTACCTACATTACCTACAAATTTTAATCAATAAAGCACTTATTTTATGAAGCGTTTATTGTTTTTTACTGCATTGTGTCATTCGAACCCTTCTACACACACTTAGCATAGTGAAAATACATAAGAATTGAGGTGGAGTGAAGGTGGAGGTAGGTTACCAGTGATATCCTAGTGGATTAGAATTAAGTACCCCACGCTTTGGAGGCCTTGGTACAAATCGGGTATTCCCATCTTCAAAATTATGTGCATTTCAAAGATCCAATATCAAATATCACTCGCTGTAACGGTATAAAAACATCGTTAGCGTCTTCTGTTAATACCTTAGAGTTTTTCGTACTAATCTTGAAGGTGTTTGAACTCTGTCAACCCCTATTTGAGCAGCGTGTCCTCTCATTCTGCGAGGAGAGCCTATTTAACAGTGAAAAAAGAAGAGTTGTTGAGGTGAGGGTAAAGAAATTTTAATATTTCTAAAAAGTAGATACCTATTACTGTAATTAAGGATGTAATTGGATAAATGTAGTGTTGTAAAGATAGTCGATGGTTATTGAGTGAGCTGGTGCTGCATCCTCACAATGCATCAATTAGAAGGCGAAATAAGGGACTTATATAAACTTTTCAGCGAATTGATGCACTGGAAATGTGGTTTTGGAAACGAATGTTGCGTATATCGCGGACCCAACACCGCACATACGTCTCCATTCTTAAAGAGCTCGGCATAAAGTTTCACCTTTCTCCCATAGTTCACACTAGAATCCTTCGCTGCTTTGGTCATGTAACGCGTCGTGTAGACGCCATGGACTACCTAGTTGTGCAGGGTAGAGTGGATTCGCTTCCCTGGACTAACCAAATTAAAGCTATAACCAACGCTCTGTTAACACCGCCGAGCATCGGCCCGAAACGAATGGAGAGCTGTAGTGCTGCACGTCACCAATCAACATGCCTGACCACGACTGCTCTGCCAAGAGCACACAAATGGAAAGAAGAAGAATAAACGTTTATATAAATCATAAATACATCTAAGACGCTCGTGACTGTATACGAAATGCACGATGAACAAACAACCACAAACGGGTCTGAAATCGTAGTCGGTCATTTCCAAATAAAAGGGATGAATTTATTATTATGACAGTTTTCCACGAAAATAGCAAGGCTTTCATACTCCTGTCGTACTTTGGCTATAACCATCCACAGGTTCCTTCGGTCTTAGTACTTCTGTCTATTTGCCAAAAATTAGATATTTTATATATAATCGATAAAATATCATAAATATGAAAATAGTCAATATAAAATTTTATTAATATCGCAAATTGTTTTTGGAAAATCGCTATTTCTACAAACACAACCATTAATAATTTGTATATAATTTAAATGTCTGACGCGCCAGTTTAGTTTATTCTTGTTGATATAATTTAGATAGATATAATTTATATAATGATTTATTTTATTTTGGATATATGTATACATATTTTGCAAAAAAAACTGCATTGTATTCTGTTTCATACTGCGTTTTTGTATTTCAAGCGTAAAAGGACAAAATGTACCTCTTACCGCATGAACAGACTTCACACATGACCGGTTTTGCACTTACATAGAAGCACGGGCTACTAAATTACAAATTGTAATTTAATATCATTGTATTTCTAAGCAGTATGCTTAGACGGTAATAAATCACGATTTCAAGAGCGTGATCTTGCAGTTATATCAGTCAATATGAAGTGTGGCTCGAGCGAACCGCTCGCAAGATAAGAAACTGAACGCATTCGAAACGACGCGAAACTTACGAACGCACGCGCGCTTTCTGACAGCTGCTCTGTAAAACGGGAGCGCTGAGTTGCAATTTTCATTTGAAAATTATTTGAACGGAGTTTTATGAATAAGACCCAGATTATTACGAGTAGTATTGTGCTTGTGTAGATATGTGTGTTTTGTGATGAAGTTTAAGAGATTTTCATTGTGAATTGCCTGTTTATTGAACAGAGTGAGCGAGTGGCTCTAGCAAAATGGGTAAGTTAGCCGGTTCTCGGGTATTTTAAAACACATATTACAGTAATACTCTCTTATTGAATAGAACTGTAACATTCTAAGCAATATGAGTGCCACTAATATTCTCAGAGACTGTTTCTTATTAGAACGTAAAAAGTCTCCGACTTGTTTTGGTGGAAGTATTGATTTTTCTCATGCGTCCCGTCTTCCTAGATTGGGTTAAAATAACTATAGCTGTTGCATAAAGTTTAAAATTTACGTTTTATTTCATATCTTCTTCATTCTCTAAAATGCTTTAATTTATAGAATTTATAAAGTAACGATTACCAGCTAGTAACAAACAATATTTTCTCTACAATTATTACCCATTTTTTTTATTGCGGTTATTTATTCCAAGGTATTTTTATGGGTATGAAAGATAATATATCATAATTTCGTGTATGAAATGTATGTGCGATATTTTTGCGCTGTTTATACCGCTATTAGGTATAATGCGATTAGTTTGGTAGTGCTGAAGTGATTAGCGACAGCGCGTCAGGTGATTATATCACTTCGAGCCTGACACTAATCATAGTAATCATATTGTCCTTGCACTGGCTACAGTCTGAATTATTGCTAGTAGTTTAACCAACCAAAACTCATGGGCAATATTGGTGTTCTGTTATGAATATGACACATTTGTATTCAGTATGCATTCAGAATATTCATGAATTGGTGTTAATAAATTATTTCACATTTTCCTATTATCTGTTAAACCCACCTGGAGCCTGTCATTATCAGACCAATATTTTTTATCATTGTCAGTTAACATACATTGCCGGATAGGTATAGTATATTTGATAATATATTTCAAGTCAAATCACCATTCAGAAGATTGTATAGATAATATTATTCATATTAAATACTCAAGAGAATTTAGCCTACATACCTTATATTGTATCTTCCACACATCTACATAGAATCTGTTAGAATCTGGTAACAAACTATGTCAATATGCAGTAGAAGTCAATGTATGAATTAATTTAGGTATTTCCAAAGAATAGGCACTTCAACCGAAGCAGTCAATCATATTTAGTTACAAGTTAGCTAATTCCTATCTTTTGTTATCTGTCCTTGTGTCTGTCATTTTCATTTCTACTGGAAAATGATTACTGAAGTTGCTAGACATATTGAAGATGTTCATGCTTAAGTATTTTGTAAATAGTTCTACAAAGAAATATTTATGTAGTAATTTTATTATTTAATATCATTAGTAATTTTATTGAAGTGTATTTCTCTTGAAGTAGACATAAATAGTTATTTATTTTTAAAAAGCCAGTAATAAGTCTGATGTATTAACTATAGCATATGGTCTTAAACCTTAGACAGTTCTGCTCAAAATGGTGCATGCCTAGTGTAATATTTGTTGGACAACCCAATTTAATTCTGGAAAAACAAGAAAAAATGAATGTAATAAATAATGATAGACACCCCATCAGCTAGTTGCAATTACATATTGATATTATACATAACGAAATATATAAGCATGCAATTTACTATATAATTATATTTAATATATAATAATGTGTAGCTAATGTTATCAGCAAACTCAAACTGCATTTATAAGCATACTGAGCAGTTGAGTTAGTACATAGAAGCAATGAGAAATAACATTATAAAACTTGGAAGTCCTGGTTGAATGTATGTTGAATTGTATGGCTAACATTTGCTTTGCCCTGCATTTCTTTACTTACAAATTAATCTTACAGTGTAATATTGTTTCCTTATAAAAATAACACAATTAATAATTATAATGTATCATAATAAATAAGGGTTCTCTTATAATGGTTGGAAGTTAACTAGTAATCTGAATAATTTATTCATAGTGAATCTGATAATTCATCCAATTAAAAACCATTAGCTTGAAAGAACAACATAGAGAGAAGTTGTCTCTACGGCTACTCCATAATGTGCTATTAACTTAATAATTTATGTTTGGACCATTACACCATCCATCCTAATGAGTTTTATTTGTCTCTATACAATTTCTAGAAACTCATGGAGGTATTCTGTCAATATCATCTCAAGATGCCCATCTTTATTATTTATATCTATATTAAAGCTGAAAGTGTCATGTTTTTTTTGTTTACATGATTCTGATTTTTTTTAAATTGTAAGTACTTTGATTCATAAGAAATGCTATAGGCTACTTAGAACGATGCTACAAATGATAAACAGCCTTAAATATTGATATTTATAAAGTAAGAAAATGCGCTATGGGAATGCTACATGCGTGTGCTGGCGTAATTGTTATCAATGTCTAAATACAATGTACTAAAAATATACTGATTCTTAGTCAATGTAGATAATCGACCGTGACACCATGCATATGTATTTATCTATTATAAATTAAATGGTGATTTACGAGCATTATTTTAAGACGGTATATTATATATCGTCACGATCGAAATTTAATTCAAATTTCATTTCATTTAAAGCATTTTTTTTTACACATAGATTATGAGTTAACGTAAAGTAAAGATAGTACGATACTGTGCTCGAATATACGTATGTACTCGTATGTGTACAGTGCGGAGCGGAGCGACAAAAAATAGTATATATTAAGACGTATATAACGAAGGACTAGACTAGTATAACTAGTATATAACGAATAACTAGTATATAACAAACTAAAACTAGTATATAACGAAGGACTGTTAATTAGGTATCTATCTGCGATTTCTCTTACATCAAATGCGGGTAAAACCTCGGGAGACAGCTAGTATTATATATAATGTCTAAGAGTAATGGTTTAGCCCTGATACAGCTCAAACAACAAGCAGTTGTTAAAACATTATCTCAATGTTACATTGAATCTATCTTTGCTTTTTCACTGAAGTCAAAAGGCTATCTTATCAGTCATTACATTTTTCTGAGCATTATCAAAATGTAAATATTCTTGCATAATTGCCGAAATTAACATGAGGAAGGTTAGACAATTAATTTCTAGTGAAATTGTTGTGTTGAGAGTGTTTCAATTACTTCTTCTAAATATATTTACATCAATTTAAACATGGACTGTGACACAGACGTGTCGACACAGACTTTGGGCCTTGAACATTGTGAAATTCATGTGGCGCTAGCTCACACAAACGCCTAAACGTAAACATATTTTATAAAAATAATATTCTTGGTTATTATAAATGAAAATTGCGTATGTATTAATTATCAAATTCGATAATTTATTTGTATAGTCAGTAATAGTATGAAAATGTGGTTGGTTATGTTTATGTAATGATGCCTTTTGTGTAAAAGTAATGATACTTGGTGTGTACTCGTAAGTTGGTAAGACAAAAGACCGCGTTTCGTAGGAGTGGAGCTGCAAGCTACTCGTACACCTACACTATTTTATAATAATATGTGAATGTTTGTGATGTATAACTCGCCAGGGTTTACGTATTAGCATTTAAATGAGAATTTAAATGCTCATAGTGCTCACTAGTCATATATTATGTAAATGATTTTTTACAACGA
Organism: Mimoniades nurscia nurscia; assembly: GCA_018246595.1. NCBI lineage: Eukaryota > Metazoa > Arthropoda > Insecta > Lepidoptera > Hesperiidae > Mimoniades > Mimoniades nurscia. Next base: position 16,873 of record DWFO01000497.1, read on the forward strand.
AATTCATCGAAAACTTGATGATCATAAAATTCAAATGAACCAATTATGAAAATGTTCATGAAGTGCTTAATTGTCCATCATTATGGCATATAATGATAATTTTTTAAGACTAATCTAACAATTTAACACTTGTAGTATATTCTATTCATGGTGGATATCATATTGTATTTTCGCGTTGAACCTAAAACACTCGAATTATTTTTTTTGTTTATAAGAATAAACCTAATCAACGGTAGGTAATTTCGTGTGCCTACAATTCTTAAAAAAAGAGGAAATAATGCTTAAGCACGAAATCATATTAAATATTTTGAGGAAACAAAAGTACGTATCGTACGAGCAATACACATCGAGTATCGAAATGAAATAGCACTCATTTTAATGAATTTTTGTGCCGACTGATGAGCAGGTCGATTTCGTATGAAAGCTCGTAAAACGTTCACGATGGGTATTTCAAATAGATTGCGATGAGTCCAGTAAAACCGAACACTTGAATCTTTTTATTTGAATAGTATCCGCGGTTCAGGTGAGATTGGTTGTGCAAGTGGGTCAGTTCGGCAATTAATGTACATAATGTTACCTACCGTCCGCAGGCGGCTCGATACTGCGCGCAGCGCTGCAGTCGCCGCTTGTTCTATTGCGGCGATCGACTCTTCGTCCACTGCAACTGAATTACGTTCGGTGGACACGATGTGCTCTGTTGGGATTGCGACGAGAGATTTACAATAACAAAATATTGTTTAATATTACTATTATACAATCTCGCGTTCTTTCGGGTTGGCAAAGAGTACCGAGTGCGTAAATGTACATAATGTAGGTACCTGCCGCACATCTCCATACTCACGCCACTCTTCACATGTGTACGCCGCGTCTGAGACTGCTCATCCCAAATCGATCTTAATTTTATTCCGGTCACATTGAATTATGTTTGTGCCAGTGACCATATTACACCATGTGAGTGCTCGGTTACTACTTTATTACGGCCAGCGCTACAAATTATTTCCTAGTTATAGATTAAGATAATAGTTTGGTATTATAGTACATCAGTCGGTACTTTAAAAGCTTTTGTAATTTTCTTATGCGAACCATGAGAGTATGGATTAGGTATAGATAAGAGATATGTATCCTCTAATTTAGGAGCGGGCGTCTGGGATAGAACGCCTGGGAGAATTTGTGAGGAACTAAAGTATACTATGTTCGATATGTCGAGGGGAGTACTGTTACATAATATTAAGATGTGTCAGTCAATACAAATTTAGTACTAAATGACAACTTAAAAGTTATGTGTTAAAATATTTTTAGGAAAACCAACATTAGATAATGGCAACTGGTCAGAAACCATGTCCAACACTAGAGACACATCGGAATTGGAAAAATGTTCATTGATCCAAGAAACGGCAGCTAGTTCTACGGGCAAAAGAAATTTCCTAATGTAACTCGAAACTAACGTATGAAATACATAACCAAAAGTGTATTTGGCTCAGCTGCCAGTGTTCTTGCTATTGGGCCAAGGATTTAGAGTTCGTTGGCCGACTAATGGTGTAGCGGCGGCTGGCGAATATTTTTGTTCCACGAACTCTACGAATAGTGGTATAAAATAAATACAACTTTTCCAATACGAATATTATAGTCTCACGCTGTATATTCTACATCGTATTGGGCTCTCCACACCCTCGCGTTGATAACTAAATATATTAATTACATTAATAATTAACGATAATTTTATATGCCTTTAAACATTATGTGAATCGTTGATGGTTAATGATGATGCTACTAGATAAAAAAAAATCGATTTGGGTTAACGTGTTATAGCATTTCTATATTGTTTTAGTTTTTATGTTACATTAGTTACGCAATTATTAATAATTTAATTTCACGATTCTGTATAAATGTAACTAGTCTGAACGTTCGGTGTAATTAATAGTTCAATATTCGGACATGTCAAAGTTGATTATTGCGTCATGTTGTCAGAACTAGCTACTTATGAAGAGTGATAGTGAATGTTTTGCAATTGGACAGACGTTGATAATTTGAATAATGTGTATCAGTGAATTTTAGAAAGTATGATCCAATTAAAATTCATTACATAATCATTCAATAAATATGCAATAGTTAGATCGCATGCATATACAATAGTTTGAGAATTTGGGTATTGTGAATTTAGGCAGGCCTTTTGGTACAGTTACACATCGTGAGGATACCGCTGTTCTTATAGTTCTCTACAATGGTCTCTCAGACCTATGAAATCTGCTGATAAGCGCCTGACCAGCGTGCCAAACTGTAGACTTAGCCTTTCTCATACCCAGAGGGAATACATGTTCAATGGCAGACCCATGAAAAAGGTTGACGATAAATTATGCAATATGAGCAGTTACAAAGTAGTGTTGGTGTTACCACTGAGTAATAAAATTTGTACCTACCTACGGACCTACGAACTTTCATCACTTACAACAAAGTTATTTCCCAAAAACCTCTTCCAACATATGCCGATAAGATCGTTTTATAAAGAGGGCAACTCAATATTCCTGTCCTATTTTGTCATGCGGCCAATAAGAAAGCGATTCTTTATCCTTCCTACGTGCTTGTCCTGAAAATTGAAGTCTTTTCGGATATCTCTTTTTGGACATTTTGTTTCTGTTACGACTCTAAACGACGTAAAAACATGATTACCAGTTTAAATATATTAAAATTTTGTGCTCTCCAAATATTTACGTTACTTATAGAAATTGAAATTAGAAAATGTTTCTATATCTATGTGAACTGATTAACTATTTCTTTAATTTTTTTCTTCAAAAAGAGCAAAAAATACCGAACAGCCATTTTTATGTATTCCTCCAGACCGGCCTGTATTCGCGGTAAAAAGTGTCCATTTCTTACCCAGGTAATTTATTTTTGCGGTTAAATCACTTTGAAGCCCCGCCATGGATTATTTATTACGCTCCAATAAACCTGTCTTCACTTTAAAGAGAGTATTACAGGTTACTAATTTAGTGTAAAAATACATTAACATAATTATTGATTCTTCTTTTTTTTTGTAAGATGATCAGATCAAAATTCTCGTAAACTCTCGTAATCTATCGGTAGGTATGTATGAAGTATTACAATGTATGGTCACTACGAGTTTGGTTATAGCTTTCATATCCTTATGATAAGGCTAGAATATCATGATATTATGGAGTGTTTATGCATCATCTATAAATAGCTTTGGATCCATGGCAGTCGGGTTACCGGCGTGGCAGTGAAGGAGCGCGGCGCGGCGGTGCGGCGCGGCGGCGCGGCGGTGCGGCGGTGCG
>DWFO01000498.1:0-20159 GCA_018246595.1 Mimoniades nurscia nurscia
ACCGGAGGAGTTATTCCCGTAATCCCGACGCTGGGCATGTGGGTTGGGGACAGTAAAGGACAGCCTCTTGCATGACCTACGCTGCTCCCTATAAGCGGCCAAGGCATTTAGCTGTGCCTAAGCACGCCGCGCCATACCGCTATCTGCCAGCGCCGGGTTTAGTAGCCTTTTCCGACACCGACATACGAGTACGGCACCGGATCGGAAAACGTATTCTTACTCCACTCCGACACAGATAAACAACGTTAAATTGTAATATAAATAATGTGAAAAGAAAGTAATTTAGTTAACCTCTACTTACAATTTTACGCATTTGTTTAAATTTATACGATTTTTATTTTTTCTCATCGCGCAAGAAAATTAACAGCTACAGTTACTCGAAACTACAATGCTATCTATATTTTATTATTATCACCCATGTTATCATTCTCATGTTAAATACTCTTTTTCACTTAGAATGAGAAATGTTAAAGCTATAGTTTATTATACTTATAATAAACAGAACTTTGTATAATGATGTATTTCCTGTACCCTCTGTATATTATCGTACGTTTATTATCAACTAGAAGTATAAAAACACCTTCAGTTAACTTGTGTTTGCGTCAGAAATACATGAGACACCAAAATTGTTTGTATTTTTGTCGATTTTTTGGTCGAATTTAGAAAATCTCTGTACCTACAGTTTATGCAATACATATTTGGTGTAAAGCGAACACTACACTCAACGTTCTGCGTACCGTTGTTACAATTGAATTTGTTAGACACATTTTAGAAGCACATTAGGTATATATTTTAGTAGTGAAGTAAGTACCTACATCTAAGATTCTTGTACACCAATCAACTACATAAGCACACATAGGTGGCAGATAATTAGGCGAGGAACGCCCGAGAAAGGCATGAGGCCGGAGTCCGGAACCGGAAGCGTGCCGGAGATGAAGCCGCGATACAATATCCGGTTAGACGCCATTTCCGCCGCGGGCCGAGTGTGCACATGCCTTTACGCGTGTTGGTTATGGTTCTATTATAAATTTACAAAGAGCGTCATGTGATTTTTACATGATTATGACATTATTAACACCAAAGTTGATGAGATTGCTTGCTTTGAATCTAAATCGCAAACTACCAGTAGGTACTCTATTATTACATAAATTTATTGTTAATATAAAAGTTGCAGTTACATTGGGTAAATCATGCAAATAATTTAAAAATAAACGTGATATACATACGTCAGTTTAAGTTACAAAATAGAAAAATATGAAAAATCTGACTAGCTAATGTTGTAATTTCCATATTGTAAGGCAATTTGTTATCAAGCCAAATTGACAACATCAGCATTAGAAACCGTTTTATATTTGCACTGTTGAACACCGGTCTTGTTTCACCTTATGTTAATTAATTATTAGGTATTCAATGTATGGCTACAACGTATTTAGCTTTAAAACAGCAACATTGTGACTTTGCCAGCGAGACAACAGAGGAATGATAGTAGAGATTATGATAAAGATGAGGAATTAAAAATGAATTAAAGATAAAATATTTTACAAAATAAAATGTTATGGTTTATATGAAACCATCTGCTTCAAACCCGGCGGAACACCGTGTCAATCCTAATAAGAACACACCAATGGGCTTCTGTGATGACGCTGATAAGGCACATCGCGGTGGCGTCGCCGTCTCTCGACCGTTACCTCGTCGACACTTCAGCTGCCTTTGTTCCTGACGAACGGGATTGTTCCCAGATTGAGCGGTTAAGCGATTTTGTGAGTGCGAGTCGAGAGAGTTATGAATTGTGTGAGGTGAGGCGAAATACTGTTCCATGTGCTCATTTAGCTGACTGTTTACTGATTCGCGGACGTTGGTTTAGGGATTTCATGTATCTATATAGACTTAAGAAAGCAAGTGCTCCAATTTAGCGCCGTAGTATATGAATAATTAATGATTTAGGTCATCCTAGATCTTAGGAGGTAAGGTATGGTTCGGGGATATAGGCTATTCTCCGTAAGACCAAGATCTACGTTGGGTATATTACAGAAGGACGAAATTTTAGATATGTCGCAGCTGAATTAGATTCGTGTTTGGTTATGTTTCACATTACAGTTGGAGGAAATTGTTATGATAGTTACTTGCCGTTTTATTCCTGCTCAAAAAGCTCCAGTAAAGCAGTGCTATTAATGTTGCTCAGCACACAAAATTACGTGATGTAGTGGTACCCTCACAGACAAATCTTACGCTCAAGGTTCCACTTTGTTCTATACAATTATTATTTTCAAATTTCATCTCAATCGCACCCTGTGGACTTGTAGATAAGGCCTTATACAAAGACTATCATGGCCCATTTTCTTGTGCACTAACAAATAGTGGTCTATTACAAGTTGTCACTCTTTTAACATCCCACGCTTAGGCTCAAATCTCAAATCTCGGCTCTAAACTGCAGCATCATTATCATCGTCGTCAACATCACATCATCTATTCGGATACACAAAACATTTTCAAAGTTTGAAATTAATCTAGTGCTACATTTCATATTCAGTAGAATACCCAAAACGTATAATTGAAAATCCGCCCAACAGTAAACATGTCTATGTAAATCATAGAGAACATGTAATAATAATTATGCGCTGGTTGCGATAATACAGATTTAGATAGGCTTTAGCGGCGAGATAACCTCTTACATAGCTCACAGTACATAGCGCCAACACTCCCTTCCCTAGTACCGACAGCAGATAAATAACTCGAATATTTTATTATGAAACGCTGAATAAATTTAGGTTGGAAACGAACATTTATTATGTTCAAATAGAAAGTTTTAAAAGATAGTGTAAGACAATTTATAAAATGAAAATCAAAATTCCATTTGGTCCTACAGCAGATTAATAACAAGTAAATATTTTTTGTTATTGACATAAGCAAAACGTAATAAAGGGTCTTGATATACATATTTAAAACACTGATATGTAGCGTTACTTGACGTAAATTATTGTTATATTTCAGTGTGCAATTCGAATTGTGAATAATATCGAATAATGTGTAATGATCAATTTTAATGATTGTTTACATTATGCCACAATATTGTGTCGTCGATGATGGTCCAGAAAACCTGAATAACAGCTTTTAATTACTCAACTGGCATTATCAATTTACAGCAATATATAAACTGAACATTTAGAGAATATAAACACTCCGCTTCATTCATTGATTTGGAGAAGATATCTGAGCATCAAAAATTCACCATGAAACTCGTAAGTTTATCATTATTACTTTAGTTTAAGATAAGTAATTTTAGAGCACCAATAACAGCTCTTATAAATTTAAGAATATCTGAAAGTTTTAATACGATATTGAGTTTACAATATCGTTCATAAAGGTTACATTATGGGTTCTACCAATTGCTTATATGTCGCTGAAATGTTTCCAAACCACGAGTATATTTATTCAGTTAAAGTTTATGACAGTGGCTATTGTAATATGATTTTTTCAGCTGTTACTGAGATATTTATCTGCTGACAAAATTATATCACTTCGGAACATTTAATTCAATTACTCTGCAGAAAACCGCTCTTCTAACATGCAGTGATAGTAATTTTTTTTTCTGCAGATTCTAGTGTCGGCTTACATCGTAGCGGTGGTGTGGACTGCCCCCGCACCAAAAGACTTATCACAGAGGTCACTACCAGCGCTGCTACACGAGGAGGTGCATGATGCATTCGGCCAGTATTCACTACATTACATCACTGCTGAAAGTGAGTTTAGTGCATTGTTTAAACAGCAGTAATAGTAGACCACGACGGTTTTTTGTTACGCGACTACATTATTTACCATTTGGTTTGTGCTCTCTCGTGGCTTATGTAGCTAATATTCTTAGAAAAGACCCTCGTAGACTACGGGCATGTTAGCACATCATTTTCATTCTGATAGTGTTTTTTTAATCAAATTATTTTTTGTTGTTTTATAAGGGCTAATCTTAATTATGTGTTTGGCATTTCATTATATTCAATAGATCAGAATATTGACGAGTGTTCCGAATAAATCGTCATTATTAGATGTAACTTCCAAAGTTCAATTTGGAAATAGCGGCAATTTCGTTTAAGGGAAGAAATTAAATAATTTTTATTATTTTATTAGCGTCATAATAATCTGATTTATTATTTTATGCATATAATTTTTATTACAGATACCATAGTATCGGGACGTGGACGGCTCGTACCGGGCAAGGATGGCGCACTAGTTCTGGAGATTGAGGGTCAGTACCAGTTTGTGGGCGACGATGGAGTGACATACACAACAAGTTACAAGGGAGGTCCGGATGGATTCTACGTAGAAGGCCAGCATCTCCCTAAGTCCGTACCAGTGTCTGCAGTGTCGCAGTTGTAATAATAATACAGTATGTTATGTGAGATTGCCTCGCTCATCGAATGGTTGCAAATGTAACTGCTGATTGAAACGTCATAGGTTCGATTTCCGGTTCGGGTACAATCAGATTTTTCTTATTAGCAATGTCTAGGAGTAGCCCAGAGTCTAGATTTGTGCCCGACATATGAGTTGTGTTGCTGCCGTTCCCGATATGTGACGATCCACCTATTAAATTTTACGTCTCACATTGGAATAGGAGAAAGCCTATTGCCATACACCGGGCAGAAATCCAGACTCCGAGCCACTATTAGAAAAACTAAATTAGGAAAAAACAATAGTGCCTGACACGGAATTTGAATCCTGTCTTCTCGTTCGACAGTCGCCGTTGCAACCAACACAATTAAAGAGACAGTTTTTAAATAAAGGTAATAAAATCGGAAATAACCAAAAAACGATCTACGAGATGTTGTTTCAATCGTTGTTCAGTTACCTTAGTTAAGTAGCAATATCAGACACTATGAGATAGGATAATAGCATAAATAATATGAGAAAAATTATAACATTTACACAACTCATTTACAGTACATACATACATATGTATATATTTATATGATTGTATTTTGTAACACGAAACGTTAGTACAACTTGTTCGTCTGCGTGAGGTTTTAGTCGTAATGTGTCTTAAGAATCTGATGTACATTATGTGAATAAAAATGTTCATGGTGTTTTTGCGGACAGTACTTACCAGATTTCTGAAAGGCTCCGAGGAGGGTGGCGAGGCTCCGAGGATGCGCCTGGGGCGGGGGACGGGCTGTGACGTCACGTCCTATCTCGGCGGCCATCTTGGATTATCTCGTCGCACCTGCGGGGCGCGGGGAGGCAGTATCGACCGAGCCGCCCGTGCACATTTTTCAGGGAAATCTTAATACTTAATGCCTTTTTGATCTTTCACGGTGTCTCGGAAAAATACTTCAGAATAACGAATGGAGATTTTAATCTCGGATGATACGTAACATTTTCATAATCTAATATACTCGTATAGTATGAACGTTTTTATGGATATAGCAACATTTTGAAATACAGTGTAAACTCTATATAACGACACTGAAGGGACCCGGCATTTTATGGCGTTATAGAGAGTTGTCGTTATGTAGAGACACGAAAAATCAGAATTAAAAAAAGAAAAAGTTTACTTCAGACTGGTGTTACTACAATCTTATTTGAACACTATTGCGTATAGTCTGTTATTTTTGTTTGAGATCTTTTGCTGCATCAGTAATTTCGTTTATTATATTCATATCTTGTGATATGGAGGCTTGTTGGTGATAAAGGAAGTAATTTTCCAATTATTTAGCTACCAATAGCTGCTACCAAAGCTTCTTCAATGCTCAGCGGAGCCACACGTTCATCTGTCTCAACTTCATCTCATACTTCATTATTATTAGTCATGGTCAACAACATTCTACACGTACAAGCAATCCCAATTCGTAAACAGAACAACGAATTTCTTCGAAAGTTCGGTATGCACGATGCCGACAGTTGAATTTATTGCAGGCTAGGATAATAAAAGGACAAAAAACGTACACAGCTGCGAAGTTTTTTACTAATTTTGGCAACTTGGGTACTTTTGATTAGTTAATTGTTGTCGTTATTGAGAGTGAATGTAATGCTATATAGAGTGTGTTATAGTATGGAAGACAAGGTAAACCAACCAAAGGCGAGTGATTTCGACGCTTTAAGGAGTTTGTCGTTAAATCGAGTGACGTTATATAGTTTACACTGTATATCTTTTCTTAAAAAAAATGTATTTTCTTTACTTGTTGTATGTATTATTGTACTTTACAGTTGTAAAATCCAAGATTAAATGATATGCTGCTTGAGGATGTTTACAAAAATATTTTATCAAAATATGCATTGAATACACATGTGAATTTCATATAAGAGCTTCAAATATTGCATCTCATATAATAGTCTAAATAATCGAATGAAAAAATTGTAAAGCTTTGATAACATACTCACTGCCTAGGGGAAATATTTCTTCAAATTGTACATTGTATTCAACAACATCAGATTTTCTTTTTTCTCCTGACTTAATACCATGCTCCAGAGACACAATACAAGATTGGTTCTCCATGTCCACATGCCTGATTATACCTCTGTGCCATAGATAATATTTCTCAGTAGATTTCTTTGCTGTGCTTATATCCTGTTCAATTTGAAACAATGATAGTCATACTGCGAAAATTTTAAAATTATAGCAAAAAAGGTTCTATGTTTCAAATGCTAAGTTGAACACTAAATTGAACAATAATAAAATCATCACTTTGTTTTTTCAGTGTACAAATTACTAAAGTATAAAGATTTATACCTCATCTGCTGTTGGTTTTACTTTTAAAAGCACTCTGCTACCAACTTTTAAAGATTCAAAATCAGGTTCTATGGCTTCTTTTAAGTCTGATAGCTGTACAATGACACCATGGGAATACCTATAATATAAAAACCATATAAGTATGTCTAAACCTGTATAAAATTATACGATTCTAAGTTTCATGTCTTAGACACTTGACCACATATTCAATGACAGTCAACTATGTGACACTGTTTAGTTTTCAAGTTTTAATCATTTTACAGATACTAATTCTTTCCGTTGTGGTACTCGTTTTATCTAAATTCAAATTCTTTTATTCATTATAAGGTATATACATACACTCAATGAAGGTCATGTTTTAGTCATTGTACTTAAAAAGAACAGCAATCAGACAGAAGACATGAGTGGCCAATATCACCCATGGTAATGCAACTTACTTGCTTACTTCACAGCAAAACTATGTATAATTTGAGTTATTGTACAAGTTAATTTAGTGGTACTTATAAACAATTTATTGTTAGTTATAAAAATTTAGTATCATACAGGAAATTTATACAAAACTCACCTACATTGTTCATCAGTGAATTTGCATTCACCATCCAGATAGAAAGGGCATGGCAACATTTCTGCATGAGTTGGATGAGTGTATAGAATTTGTACCTAGAATTATGAACACAAACTTGTATGAAAAAATAGAAAAAATATATGGGTCCTGTATGTATAAAATGGAAAAACTGTATGGGTAAACATGGGTCCTACTACAACACAATGTGTCTCAAATATAAGCAAGAAATCTAATCACACCATTGAGTTTTAAATCATACAAAAGTCAACTGAGCTGCATGTTTTCAACTTGGTACCTTTTCTGTGAATATAACATTTATTTGATATGAACATTTATTTGAAGAATTTTCTGTAACAGTGAGACTTCAATGAGATGTGTGTATATACATGTAATGTGTATATATGAATATATATATGATAGGTATATATGATTATATATTTACTCGCATTTCATATTGTGTATATTATTACATATATGAGGATTGATTTTTAAATTTTGAGAATAATGTACCCATGACTGTCTCTTTGGTCAGGTTGGTTGCAAGTGTGATAGCTGATCAAGAGTTCCTGGGTTGGGCAATATAGGATTTATCTAACTTACATTTTCTAGTAGTGGCTCATACTCTGGATGTATCTAGTGTACCGCAAATCGCTCACCATCTATTTCATAGTGAGACATGAATGTAACTGGTGAAACATAGAACTGTACTACACTGCTGTGCTTACTTTTTCGAGGATTACAGGTATGATGTTACATTTTTTATAAATACCTATCGCAACTTTTCATCATCACCGGGGTTGACTGGTAGAAAATGCTAATTGCTATTAAGACTACACTTTGTTAATGAAAAACATGTGCATAGGTTATGTCCTTACTAAACAGATTAATAACAGTAGAAATCTATTCGATTTTAGGCAAAAATTGTAGACCAGAGTCACAATTGAAAAGTTTATTTTCAATAGCAGATTTTACAAGAATTACAAGAACAAGAAGAATTACTAAGTTATTTTAAATATAATGCTTTAAAATTTTAAATTAGTACTAATATAATTTACCTGAAGGTCTGTGAACTGATCATCATCTTGTCTTGGTAATACTAAGCTAACCATGGCATTGTGAAGAGTGGGCTGCCCACCCCACTTGTGGGTGTGGTAGACTGCACACTTCATACCTAATAGTGAAGCTAACTCATCCTGGAAAATAGAATCATGTTAAAATTGTATGAAACTAAACTTTTTTTGGAAAAGATTATTTATTTCAATTTAGAATTATTGATTTGGAAATAATTTATTTTAATGATATTAAAGGAATATTCTATATCGATATATAGTACCAAAAACTTTTTCACAAAGCTATAGAAACAAATTGTCTTTTGACATTTGTTCTTATACTAATCTTGTACTATACAAATATTTTATATTTATAGTATATGATAGTATGGTGATGTACTTCTATATCACTGTCATCACTCTCCTCATTCTGACCAACATCTTTGGAGTTCTGTGAAGCATTCTTATTTCCATCATTATAAGCTCCACTTTTTTCCATCTCTTGCTGAAATATAAAAATATTTATAACAAAAAAAGGTATATTAAAATTATGCAAATCATTAAATGGCACATAATTTGATCACATGCAGACCTACTGGTTTTTGCCATCACTGATTATCATTATAAAAAGGCAGATCATCATTGATTATCATTATAAAAAACAAACTTTAGCACAAAAATTCAAGTTAGGTCAAATGTTCCATAAATATAACAGAGTAGGCTTAACAGATAAGAATGACTTTTAAAACAACCATACCACATCATAGAACACATCTCACCATCCATCACATAAGATCTCAGTAAAATATGAACTTATTGCTAAATAAAAAAAGAGCATTTAAGGCATGGAACCTAATTATAATTGCAATTTTAAATAACTTTATAAATGGATTTGTTATAATAATAATAATAATATCTTGGGACATCTCCACACACGGCCATCTGATCCCAAAGTAAGTGTCAAGAGAGCTTGTGCTATGGTAACCAGACGGCTGATAAATTACATATATACATATAAATATATACTTAAATAGAATTTTTTTTTTTACACCCAGACAGAACAAATACTTGTGCTCATCACACAAATATTTATTCTGGGTGGGAATCGAACCCACGACCGCCGGCGCAGCAGACAGGTTCACTAACCACTGCACCAACTTCCTGGAGGGTTAAAAAGGATATTACGGTAAGCAGAAGCGCATAAGTTAGCCGACTTAACGTAAGCCGTTAATCTGTTGGATCAACAATGATCACTTTAGTTGCAAGGTATTTTCCTTCGTCATTAAGCTCTCTTGAGCCTGAGTTATGGTGCGCGTGGATGTATCGATGAAGGGGTCCAGTAAACATGGTACAGTCGACACTTTAGGATTCTACTGGCCGATATAGATCTCCTTTGTGAACGATAAGACAGAAAGTCGTACACTACATTTGGGACATACAAAGATGAATTGGAAAATCGTTAAGTTCACGGATTTTTTTATGACGTCTTTCGTTTACGTAATAATCAGTGATGTTTGTTTCTTAAGTAATTTAAATTTATAGCTATTAACATCAGTTAGAATATTGCATGTCATAGACAGAATAAGAAGATTTACGTATTTCATAAAAAGTCATAATGAAAACTGAGGAAGTGTCACTGGCAAATGATCGTACAAAATCAAAAATATTCAAGAGCAAAGTCAATATTAGCGCGGAACCGATTGAACCTTTCAGCGCAGACTCCGCTCGGCTTAAGACGATCCGTGTTTACTTTTTATCTCTTTATTCCGCCAATTAATCTTCTCCGTCCGGGAAAGTTTAGGACTCAACAGTTCGGAAGGTTTGTTTGACTTGTGATTTCGAAATTGAAATGTCACATAGTTAAAATGTTGAACTTGTAACTTTAAAACGTGATATTATTATTCTGTTACACATATTCTCTCAGAGAAGAACAATTTAATAATACAAAATATTAAACATTTAATTGAATTACTATAATATTTTCAACTGGCAACAATGTAATCTTACCATCGACACACTCTACAATCTATGGTTCGTTCATCTACCGATCCACATTAATGCAAAAAGCCTATACGGCTATATTTGAAAATAAATACAAATGTACTTAGCCACATTAAGGCACTTACACGCGAAGGGTAATAATCGTTGTGTATATAATAAGAAACTAAGCGGAAACAATAGAGCCGAGTTCGTCTGGCGGTGTTTTCCAATCATAGCCAATTTATCTATCAATCCGACGTATATTCGATTTCATACATTTTATTCGTTATACCCAATATTAGATGGAAGTGCCGAGGAAGAGCAAGACCCTTAGCACCTATCTTGATAAAATAAATCAGACCCTGGCAGATGTGGGAGTTAGAAGTCACTAAAATCGTCACGCGCGTATACAAAGTGAGATGTATGTAGAAGAACCATGTTAGGTCTGCAAGGATATTTGATGCTCGGTATTCTCTGTCTAATCTGTGAGGGACTTGGCGTGATGGTATAATTCAAATTCAAATGTCATAAATTCAAAATTGGTTCATTAGAACACTTTGTATACGTCATAATGAAACTACCACTGCTTCGGAAAATTTCTCACTATGGAGAAGAGGCGGCGAAAGAAACTCCATAGGTGTGCTCATTAATAATGCATGTATCCAACTACACCTTCGGTCTTCCGTTCCCATGTCTACAAAGTATTGGACACGCCCGCGCCGGCTACACTCGTTAGATTATTAGTTCCAAGAATGATACTCTTGCTCGGGCCATAACGACTGGATAAACATACACACGAGACTATTGATTGTAATTAATATCTTAAGACAACTTCACACACGATCATCTGACTAGATTACCCTAGTTAGTGCAAGTCTTAGTATGACTTTCGTTGTGAAATTTATGTAAGCACCGTAGGAATGTTATAGTTTGTTGTGCATCAAGAATAATTTTTATTTTTCTTCGTACATTTTATGGCAACACTATACTTACAATGAGATGACGTAATGTATTTCAAAATAACGAATTGAATGAGACAACGTATCCTCCACAGCTCGCGAAATATGTAGGTATAATGTCTCTAACAAAATACATTTGTCAAATACAAAATACTTCAAGCCATTTTATGGGACAATTTACGTAACAAAAGACAAATTTATAATTTCTTTTTATATTTATCTTTTTTTAAATCAATTAATGCTTGCTTGATTTTATCCCGATAATAATATTAGGAAATTATGCACGAACTAACTAAACTGTTACTCCTCCCTCTCTTCCAAAACGTCCATCTAGAATCTTCCATTGATACAACAATTTTTTCCACCGTTATTATCAAACACAATTCATTACTTCCACTACATTTTTACTTTCGTCTGTCTGTGATGTTAGTCCAACCGACACCAGAAGTGTGGTCAATTAACAAATGCGATTTGGTCCTGCGTTGGTATCGCGTGAGCTGTCAATCCGTCGCTTCCGGAATAGCTTTAATTCCGGAAACGGTTAACCCGTTAAATTGCCAGTTGGACACAAACGTACACATTCGCAATTAACGGTCAAATAGAGGTTTCATTGTTCGAGAAAATGACTTACTTCAACCAAAACTACGATTCTGGTTAAATTGGATGCAGAGTGAAGAGATGGCCAGAATTTGCCTTTTTTTTATATTACTGGTTCCTTTGCTTATTACAATTTCTCCTGATGCGATGATTTAACTTATGGTGTAGCATGTTTATTGTATCTAAGGCAGAAACTGCACAATTAAAAATGTTTTCACGCCTGTTTTCCTGGTTAAGGTAGGCAGAAGGTGAAGTACACTCCTATGTTATCTGTTTTGTTCTACCTCTCATCACGGAATAGCGGGCGAGTCGACCGCCATATAACATCATAAACATGACAACTTGTATATTGTTAAAACATATTATACGACGCAAAATGATGAATATCAATAAAAGCCACCCTCGTGGAAAATTTGCCAGCCGCTTTGGGGGCGGCTTAGAAATCATTCCGTTGTTTGACGACACGCCTCGCTGTGACGTCAGTTTACACAAACTGTTATTTTGCAAAGTGGTTTACACACTATGTGCGCTTCTCGACGGTACTCGAGGTAGCTGTGACGCGACTTATTCCTGTTTACTGATGATTACGAACCCATAATGAGACTACGTTCGTGCGATATCACGTTCATAATTCCCTAAGAGGTAGGCAGAGGAGTGGAGCACACTTTCACATTTCACCAGCTACGTTTTCGTTTCATTATGAAATAGGGTGATTACGAGTATTTCCATACACCGCGTACGAATTCAGTCTCTGAGCCACTAGCAGAAAATCTATATTAGGAAAATCTACTCGTAATAGTGACCGACGCTGGTATCCAACCTGGGAACATTAGATTAGTAGTCGTGCTTGCAACCACTTAAACAGCGAGGCAATTATTGTTTTCAAAGAATAGAGATATTTGGCGCTCGGTGTCCTCTGCCTACTCCGTGAGGGAACGGGCGTGACTTAGGTATGAATACATAAAACGTACATAGGTGAACAAATAAAGAAGTAAGCCAAGAAACTGGCAACTGTTGTAAATATGACTCAGACTCGTCGAGTAACTGAAGCGTAATGAGAAATTAATTTTCGCTACCACTCGTGTAAAATCATAATTGAAACAACATAATAAAAGATAATAAAAGGAAACAAAAGGGAACAAATCCCTCTTAAATTATTCACAACTCGAGTGAACACAGTAGTGGGACCTTCACATTGCTCCTGCTTTATATTAACGCATAATAATTTTCAATAACGTATTCACATTGTTCAAAATTTAAAATCTTTTCACGAACAATCATTTAGAGCTGTTCAAATTGTTCGAAATATGAATTCCTACTTTTTTTCCATGTAGGTACAGTAACGAATTGTAGATGTTTATAGTTAGATGTCAAGGGACAAAAATGATTATTGGCTCAGAAACCTCAATAACACTATTGTACATGTACTGTACTGTTTTATCAGTACAATTTGTATATAATGGTTTTTGATGCAATAAATAAAAATTCATACGCAAATTACAATTTGACCTAAATCCAACATTTTAATAATTTTGTATCAATAAACTAACAATATTATAAACTAAATATATTCACTTTGCTACTTTTACAGTCCTCGTTAATAGCTGCAATTTAGCAATATCATAGTACTTAATAAAAGGCTTATTTGGTGATTATTCAATGGTGATTATTCAATTATGAGGCACTCCCACACACTTAAAAGTAACTGACTTTAGGCGAAACAAATTCTATTCTCTCTTATTTGAGCAGTTTGCCCCACGACAAAAAAATATCAAGCACGAAATAATTCGATTTCGTACATTCATATTACGTATTCTAGAGAACTTTCACAAGTAAACGTAAGGAAAGCACTTCAATATCTTATGGTACATTTAACTTAATTCTGAAAGATATTCAATGAAACTCGAGAAGGTTCCGAACGAGACTGATTTATTCCAAATCAACATGTAGGTACATTATTAAACATCTACCCTCATATGCTTGAATACATTACACTATGAAAGAAGGCCCAATTTATTATAAAAATCTTGGAACATAAGGCTTTGGACAACCCATAATAGAAGTAAAATGTAACTGGCAACTAGGTCCTTTCCGATTGCCTTAAATCAAAGCTGCCGTCAAACACAACAGTCATGTATTGCTTTTAAATAAAATTATTGTTACTATTCAATGGTATGGCTTGGAAAATTGTGCATAGCAAAGATTTCTTTTTCAAGCTTGCTTTTTTAAATTGAAGATAGTATGAATGTAATGAGACAATAACAAAATTAATAAAGAACAAACAACGAATGTCCAATGGGCGTCGTATATTTCATTACGGAACAGCGGAACTGTATGAAGAAGCACGTTATTATAATATGCAAAAATCATCAATATGCAGAGTTCGCATAGCTCGTATATTATAGTCACGATACGTGTTTACAGATGTGATTTGAATTCACAATCGACTTTCTCAATGCCGAATGTTCGAAATAAAATTAGCGTCATGATTGAACTATTTTTCAAGTCCCGCTAAACGTTACTTAATGACGACAAATTGTTGTTGTTTACAAGACGCTTTATATGGCATGCGTTTCCAATTACACTTTCAACAAAGGGCGAATCAGACTGAATTTGAATCACAACATCTTCGTTAAGTTTTGATTCTATTGGATCAGTCATAGAACAAAACAGAGATTTGTAACACTTCTTTGATTAACATCTGTCAAAGAATGATTAAAATTAAAGCAACTGTCATAATAGTTTTCAGTTTCCTTATGTCCGTAATGAATTTTAAACATTCATGTACCCTTACATAATATATTATGTACTTTCATAATCAGCGTAAAGACGTTAATATTTAGCCCAATATTATACTGTACACGTGAGGTTTCAACTTGATCCATAAGCGAACTACGTCATCGATTTATCAAATTTGGTAATATGGGTGGGTAATATTCAACCAAGCACAAAACTTTTTCCAATATCCGCAGATATTCTAAGTAGAATTTCAAAATAAAATGAACATACAATTCTTTATTGAATACGAAGAAAGTAGGCCATTTAAATGCTGAAGCATAAAATCGGTTATGCAAAACAAAACATGGGGGGTGTTTTCACGTTGTTTGTTCGTAACAAGTTTCGTCTTGACATTCAGTACATTTTCTGATTATATTTTATTGATCAATAAATATTGAATGCCTTCTATATAGATAATACTTTTCAGTGTTGTTTTCATGAAATATATTACAAGTGCTGTCAACGGTATGCAAGTCGTTTTTTATTGATAGCGGTAATTAAATCCAGTACATAGTTTTATCCTACATTAATAAAACATTTGTCGTTTAAATAAGGTGTTATTTGTGAAACCACGTGTCTCTATATGCTTGCGTATCAATACCCTTCATTATTTTCTAAAATAATAGCTGCTTTGTCTTCTTAAACGGTGTGAAGAGAAGATTCATTTTGTCTTTACCAGTGAACTGGCAATGCAGCCTTTTTTAGTTTTATATATAGGTAGAATATGTATTTGTGATTTCCATACCAAACAGCTCGACTCACAGTAAGTAATCTAAACGGCATCAAATCCGACAGAATGTACAGGCAGACATTAAAATATTTTTTATATAAAAAGCAAAAAATGCATTCATACAGACTGTAAACAAAGTTTTAAGATGTATGTTTGCATTTTTCGAGTTATTTATACATATGTTACTGAGAATATTACCCGACGTGAATGCGGGTTATCTCGAAAGCACAAGGGTATAAACATGACGCTATAGGGCTCTTGCAGACCAGGGTATTTTCAGCTCATATGAGAAAAAGAACGTAAAGTATGTCGTAAATACGCTGGACTACAAGAGCCCTAACTGAATGAAAATAGGTCCCATAGTTTTGCTGCAAAGTATTTGTACGGTTTTGATTGTTATTGATTCGGCAAAACCTTAAGTTTTTATAGCAGGTCAAAGCCTTCTGTATACCATGGCTGTTATACTCATCAGGGAATTAAAAACAGGTCAAAGTCTTCTGTACCATGGCTGTTATACTCAACAGGGAATAGACACTCGTACTTCTGCGTGAGGGTCGTTACCGATGTAGCGATATCCCCGAGGACTGAGCATTAAGGCCTCTAGTGTCTACCTACGAGGACATACAGGTATAATAATGGCTGCAGCCATCGATAATGATTTAGCGTTCAATTATATCAACACGTTATTGTTGTGATTAACAACTACTCTCTGATGTGCCAATAGTATTTTATGTTGATCAAAGAAAACGTAACGTCTAATCTATAACTCAATTGTATAAATACTTTATTACTATATTATAAAAGTTTTTAAACGTTTTGTATTTGTTATCGTAATTTGAGACCACGTCCACTGCAAGAATTTATTTTTTAAATATGTAATCACAAATTACGCTTGTACAATGAAGTAGTTATTAAATAAAATTGTATTAAACAATTTGTATTTGCATACAATACACATTGATTTGACTTACCAAATATTTTCGAATAAATTTAACACGGCCGCTAAGTATGTGTGGGTGGACCCTCACAGATAAAGTACTTTTACGAGTGTTAAAGCACCAATTTGCTCGTCACAGATGTCGCAAAATATCCCCCGAACGATAAAAACAAAGGGTCTACACAGCATTTAATTGCCTGCGAGCCGATAGGGCGGTCGTTTGAGGGCAACACATGCGGGGATTCCCCCTCAATACTCTATTATACGTTGGCTTGTTATTGATAATAGCTGAGAACAGAGTGTTATAACTTTATTTTCCCGAAGAAAAGAAAGCGTTTGATTTCAAAAACGTTAACGTGGGAAAGCACAACAAGTAAAGGATTCGGTGACGGAGATGACGCAGACGTGGACAGAAAAAAAGAAATCAAATTTAGTTTGCATTGTTATTCGAATCCATTGCGTTAAACTTTGGGGCATTTATATATGTATAATTTACATCCGATTCCATTCTAGGCAGAGCTTGTGTATTGTGGTAACCGGACGGCTGAAAATCTCCTTATAAATATATTTTTATATAGATCTTTATAATTAAATAGATTTTGTAACCATCACACAAATTTTAATCATGGGTGGAAATGAGACTCTGGGCTCTCGACTCAGCAGTCAGGCTCGCTAAGCAGCGGGACAATCATAAAAATTAAAACCCCACATAATCATTGACATCAGATGTTGGATGTTGAAGACAAACCTCCAGAGCGACCTAATCAAGACAGCCAAGCTTATAACATAACATCAACCTTGTATTTCCGAAGGGTTAAGCAGAGGAGCTTGGTACTAGTTTAAATTATAATACTAAAAAAAAGTAATGTAAAGTACAATTTAAATAAGTTATACAAAAACAAAAAAAAACATATTCGTTAGGAACATACACGAAATGCCTTATAAGTTCAGCATTAACTAGGCATGTCGTGAATATGCTACAGTAAGCTTTGCAAGCGGCTGGTTGCCGCGAGAGATAATAACAACTTTATCCGTACTTCACGCTTTCTTATAAAAGAACTCTGTTGTTACGGAGAGAAACCAAAAAGTTTCAATTAAAAATTATATTTATGAGGATGCTTTTATATGTTACGACATTCACATGATTTTAGTTTTGGAAAAGTAGCTTTTATGTCCAAGACTCTTCTTGTGTACTGATTGTGTAACGTTAGTTTAACTTTATCTCTATAATTGTATAGAGCAATATGTACATAGTATACTGCTGATAATATAATAGCTGATTTTATGGTTATGATAAAAGAATTTGAAATGACTGTGTCGTTGGTCGAGTGGCTGCGAACGCGACTGCTGATCGCGAGGTGACGTTGATTACAACAACATTTATCTTGCGTATGTCTTTACTGAACAGTAATGATGCATGAATTGATACAATCTAATTTATAGGATATATTACACAGACAGTCACGTAACATTCTTATTCAGTGCTCACGGATATGAAGTTTTGCATTTTATTTCAGGTTTACCAGAAATTTGGTAACCATATGCCCAAAAAATGTTCAAAATGGTCGATATTTTTTTTTTATTAAGAATATTTATTCCGAATAGAGAAGAATATTCCTGGTAATTGTCTGGGAATTAATTTTAAGAATTTTAGCGAAAAAAGAGCCATCGACTATTACACCGATTGATTTCAATTATGTCATATGTAAACGTATAAATTTACACCGATCAACAGTTACAGAATTTATGGTACACGTAACAACACGCAGCACGTATAACTATACGTAGAGTCCCGAGGTAAATTAGTATCCGCTATAAGCTGCATCTGTTCGTTCACTTTGGCCCCAATTATGATAACATTTTTGACGTATTTATTCATTTGTTACACCTTAAATTAAGGGGTAAAAGGGCGGACCCAACAATTAATGCCATTCTCTCCCAGTCAGCCCTGGGTGATGGAGAGAGCATGTAGTGTACGTGCATATTTAGGTGTTGCGCCAGAAATTACTGTGTGAAATAGTTCCTCACTACGTTCTTTGCATATGTAACACCTGAATAAAGTGAGCCACGTGTGATGGGCCGAAAATGATCATAAGGAGGTTAGAACTACACAATTATAATAATGCTTGTATTCGTGGACGTACTGTTTCAAATTTTAGTACCTTCACTAGTCATTGTTGACGAAATGCGATTTCTATAATACGATCCATAACCAATATAAAAGTCAATGTAGATCAGAAAGACGGAAAATCCATAGAAGAAATTCAAAATGTAAATGTCGGCTTCTAAACTAATAGCAATTTTTATATGGAATTCCGAAACAGTGTGGTGATACATAATCTCCAAAAAAGTCTAGGATGAATGCAAATTACTAAGCTGTGGCTAAGTGACAAGGTCAGCAAAGGTGTTTTGTTTTTTGCTAAATGAGGTTCCAATTCATACAGCGTGCGTCACGAGGCAAGCTCCGATGGAAACTGGTTCTAATGAAATAAATCACTCAATATGCAGTATCGGCTAGACCCCTGGTGGCTATTTCCTTTTCAAAGATTTGAAAAAATAAAAACCGACGAAAGAAAAGTTTTGGGGATGATGACGGAATGAACGCGGAATTTTCAAGCCAAAGTCGTGGATTTTTTTTTCGGAGATACAGACCCTTGGGTAAATATTTTAACAAAGTAAATACTTAAGTGAAACGTGTTCGAAGTGCGTGTAAGTACGTAACTTGAGACTATGCCGAGAAATAAGTTTTGTTTACATTTTTTAAGAGTATAAATATACTTTTTATATTCTTTGAGCTTAAAACTTATCAGAGGTTCTCGTTCTACGTTCTAATAAAGTTTTAAACGTACAATATTTACGTGTATACGAGAATGAACTACTCATATCCTTAGCTGTGTCCTAAATACTTATAGGGCAAAATTTTTAATTTACAAAACTAATTGCTGTATCTTTATTGTATTTTACGTCCGCGTAACGTTGTTCGCTTATTAAGGCGAACGAAACGAGAAAATTCAACGTGTAATGGAAGAACTTAGCGTAAGTAATATTACTGACGGATTTAGCTCAAGCCTCAGCATCTCGGAGGATACATCTTTCAGCAAGAAGAGTTAATTAGGACTTGATTAAAACATCATATATAAATAGATACGTACATAGGAAACAATGTATAATAGTTATGTATCCATTATAACTTATTAAGCTAATTATCGTTTACCAATTATTTATGCAAGCAATAGTTATTATCCACACCAACACCTGCGAAGACAAACAATTTTCACATCATCATTCACACCTTATTTCACTCTTGTAAAGTTGAATTTACAAAAAATCAAAATATACTGTGTTTTGCGTCTGAACTCAAAAAACTCTTGACACAATTTTTACCGAAATAAGTTTTACCAGTTTTGACACGAACATTTAATAAACATATCTGGTGATACATAGGTACACCTATAGAGATTTTTAATATACGTTCTGTCATAATTGACATAAATAAATATGTATGTATATTGCGTTAAAATTATGATTATCTCATATCGTCTACAGCGTCTGGTGGTCATATTGCATACGAATTCCAACTAATGTCTCCACTTATAAAATACATTTTATAATAAATAAACTTTTTTATAAGGATTAAGTACAGAAACTTTTCATTTTGATATCATACAATTACACTTGAAGCAGTTCTAGTCGTACCTGACCTGTCTATAAAAAGAGCGAACACGAATAAGAATTGATGCATCTACATAATTAAAAAGCTTTTATTGTACTTAATTTTTTTTTTAACAAATTACCGCATTTGTGTACGATTTGTTATCGAATAGTTTCGTGTTGAAATATTTTTTT
>DWFO01000499.1:0-20139 GCA_018246595.1 Mimoniades nurscia nurscia
TGTAATCCCCGAAGAGGTAGGCAGAGGAATGTAGAACACTCCCACGTTTCACCGGTTACTTTTAAGTCCCACGATGGCATATACCGGGCACTACTCTCATACTATGCTTTTATATAGTATTTGTCTTTAATATTCTAGCGTATTTAAAAATAGCCGATTATTAATGGTATAATAATGTGTAAAATTTCCTTTTTATTTATTTTATTAATAGCTGTATCTGTTTTGATGAGACAATTCTAGTAAAAATGCACAAGGAAATGTTAGCGTTAGCAATACTCCGCGTGATGGTACTCACGAGACGTGCAGAAGTCATGCGAGGCGGTTCTGACTTCATTGCTTGTTCGCGGCTTAACTGATATACCAAGATTATACAGATCAAACACCACAAAGTTTCGTACATTATTACCGAGAACATTATTTACTCGAATTTTTTTATTACGCGATGGTACGATTGTTCCAAAAGCCTTGATAGACCCTGGCATGATAATGAACAAGTTTATACTTACTATTGTCCTTGTTTTTGTACTAGAAGGTAACTTGAGTACATTAGAAATATTATATTCCATTTGGACTCAAGTGTTAGATGATAGGTGAAATAGTCATGCGTGTCTATAGAAGATGTTAATTGAGCAACAAGATGAATATAATCATCTCACAGGACTATTTTCATTTCAACATTGGTCATCAGATGTGCTCATCTCACGTGTACGAAGGGCCAAGCCAAGAGCTCATTATACAGTCGAGAGACCCGCCTACATTTGACGACCGTCGGCCCTCGCGAACGTCGTGTCTCCCAACAGTCGGGGTGCTGTCCCCGTGGTGGTGGGAGTGTTCTGCTATTTTCGATCTCTGTTTACAATATATTCGTATGTACGCGGCGCGACGCGACGCGAGACGACCCTGACATTGCACGTTATCATCGTGGCGTCCCGTCGATGCAATATTAATAGACGATAATTTGCACTCACCTGTACGACGTGTTAGCCCGACACGATATTGTCTTTTATTAATGCGTTATCATTAATACAAAGTCACAATATTACAAATGACACTTTTCTAATTCTGATCCGATCAATGGACCTTCAACTTTAACAGGACAGGTATTGTTTAATTTTAATCATGACGTCACGAGCATGTCTTAATAATATCCAGCAACGGAATGCTAGGAAGTGGATAAGTAATACGCTCCAGATGGTGCGGTAAACAAAGTTGAATTTGGCAATTAGTTCTCGGAAACTGAGTAACATTAAGGACGCCCGGCCAATTACAGTCGTCCGAGTGAGCGTAAGAATATTGTACGGGTCACGTCTGGTAAATGGTGCTCGAATGCTAAAACTAAAAAATGATATATTGATCCAAAAGCAAACATGCGTGCTACCTGCTTGGAAGTTCTCTGCGCTGCAGCAAAACAAACAAACGCACAGCCGAACAAGTTGAGGCGCTGCGTCTAGAGTGGGTGGTGAAGATTGCGTTTTTCCAGAGTTTCCAGTGGTATAGTAGGGCAACTTCATATCAGGTCCATTATGTTATGCAATTTCAATAATCTAGCTAAACGGTAAGCAACAGGCGGACCGCGAATGTTTGAACCTCGGAGCGCCAATATTGTAATGTATTATATATATATACCAAATACAAATTAATACGTATAGAGGAGTAGGTAAGGTATACAGTAAAAGCTCCTTATTGACGGTTTCCGCATTCGCGTTTTCAGTATTCGCGGGCCAAAAAATTGTGATCATTTTCGTCTATTACTCTATAAATACTACACTTAGTTATTTTTAGTTGGTTTTTTTCTGGACCTCGTAAAAAAATTCGCACAGTGTCAGAACCCCACCTAAACCTACTTGCCAACCACTTGTGTAGTTACATGTTAGGACTAAAATGTTGCTTACGTTGATCGCCGTCGTTGATACCGTAAGAATATTTTCTCTTTCATTCATCCTGGCCCTCGTATATCAGACATTGGAAGGAGAATTGAAATTTCCAAAAAAATATCGATCGCGTATATAGATTAAATTAACCATTTAACTTCCGGGATGAGTATATGGCCCGATTATTTTAAGTTCTAAGTTACGTTAAATTAAAGCTTTTCCCTATTTTTTGTAAGATTGGAACCCTACCATTCATTGGGATAAAGTGAATTCGAGTGTGCGGAAGAACCACGAGAGTCCCACAAACACAACGCATTTTAATTCTTCGTTAACGTTGAGCAGCTGCGAGCGCGCCACTCAAGTTAGGACGTGTCCTGAAAACACAACAATGAACACATTGCGATCAGCTGCGGTGCTCGCCGTACCGTGTTTATTGTTACAGGGCATCCTCGTTACACGGGTCGTGAGATCTGCGCAATCAACATAACAATTGACTGCTGCTCCACCGGGGTTACGTGCAACACAATACTTACACTCGCTACTGTGTGTCGACGCCGCGCCGCAGTGTGCGCGCTTGTTTGTTTAGACAATAAAATCAACATAGAAATTAATCCCAGTCGACGTGCCCACACAAGATAATGAAGCTTGCGAGAGATGCTCACGAGTCACGTGGGCCCGACGTGCGAAATATCAATGTTTGCGTTCGTGACGATTAAAAGATTTCCTCCCGCGAAAATAGGAATGGCATGTTACAATTTTATTTTATTTTTTATTCATACTTAGTAGGTACTTGAACGTAAAAGTTTTCACTTCCATTACAAAGCATGTTGTTCCAATGGGACGAACTAGTCTTGTTTAATGTGCCGTTTAATCCAGGGTATTCGTTACCCGTCTGCAGTGATGTATATTTATGTACGTAAGAATGGTTCGTCCAGGATAGTGATACCGTGGCGACTGTTCTTACCGAGGAGAAATTATTACAAGGGTTTGTGTGACAATCTGGAGGTAACATTATTAGACCATGTATATAATAGACTAGGACTAGACGCAACCTTCTTAGTCCATAAAGTTGGCAACGCGTTTATAGTCGATAACTAATACTAACTAGGATTATACAAACTGTCGTCAATGTCGTTTGTCAATATCCACAAACGTTAACTGCCTCTTCTGACGGCTACCTATCGTTTGCAACGGTCTTCGCATAAACTTCTCTGTATGTAGGTATGTACTTTACAAAACACAAGAATGAAAAAGTTACATAGGACACATTAATACCACTATTAAGAATTATTACGCATTGGACTTTCACTGTCACACTGTCAATTATCTGCTTCCGTCAGACCAGTTAAATGACATCGATTACGTGGAGCTCATTTGTCCGATATACATCGATACATACATCATACATCAATTAATGAACCTACCGAACTGATATTACATTTTGTATGAACTAAATGTGTTAATAATACAAGTAATGTATATTTCATACGCTATCCACGTAGGTAATATTCATTATGAGCTCGGGGGAACAATCTAAAATCCAATATAGGTATAGTCAGAAGACCACACAACGTTCATTTTGCCGACGCTACCATGACACGGCTTCTATATTCGGAATCCGGCTAACAATACTATATTGTCACATCCGCTCATAACGGCCGAACAGTAAATTAATTCGCGGCCAGCAGGAAAGTGCACACGATAAACAGGCCGTTTTCCTGCAATAGAGATAACGTACACATATTTGTTTTACCGTTTTGTTGCGTTTAATCCGTCCCCGAGTTAACCACATACGTTTATAGCCGCCAGCTTTTAATTGTGTCAATTCAACATCAACAGTTACAGTTGAGTTATTTTTCCAAAACTGTATTGCATTATTTCCACACACAAACCAAAGAAAAAACTATTATCTCTGATCATTACATTGTTTCATTATTCGTGATAATGTTTATTGTGCTATCAATAGAAAGCGGTTAATATTTACAGTTCCATTTGATCCGAAACTTCATATATACATTGGGCAAGGTTCAATTTCATATGTGTGGCGTTGTTCGTTTGGTATGGTGTAGTGTGAATATTTTGTCGCAGTATACGCACGGTACGCACCCATTGTTCGAATCACATCTGCGCTAGATCTGGCCAATATCGAAGCTATCGTAAAATGGTAGTGCTAACGATTAGGTACAATTGAAGGCCATTGTGTATGTTATTGCTTGGTCTTAATTTAAAACAGGATCAACGCTAATATTCCTATTGAAAAATCGAGAATGCTCCTTTGATGCCCCCATGGTTAGTTAGTTTATTTGCCTATCATTACTCTTGCCGAGGTAATTTTTAAAGTGTATGGCGAATCACTTAAAATAATCTGTATCCATCCGCGTTTAGAATTTGTGGAGGCGTATTGTTTGATACGAAAAATATTTTATCTATCGTTTATAAAAACTTCAAAACTATCTCTCATAAATTCTGAGAAACTTACAATTTTCATCTTTTATACTACATTTACTACATAATTAACTAGAAACCATTGTTTTACGAGTAATCGTTTATTTAATCAAGACGATAATCATTAGACTTACCGTTTGCAGATTCCTCGACTCATCGCTTTTTTTAAACAGTTATGAGTCATCTGCATAGATAATAAGTCCCTCGCATTTTTAGCGCTTTGATATCGAATCATTGTTTATCACAATGAAGACGGTCGCCTTCCAACTACAGCTTGACACTACTTGCATTATTTATAACTACCTTCATAACGAAAAAAAAATACTTTATTGAATAGTAATGGTGACCCTCCTTGGTCGTCTCTCAAGATGGTTTAGAGTCGCGAACGCGTGGGCGACGCTTGTACACCAAAACTCTTCGTGACCGAAGTCTGATATCGACTTGAAACTGCCAACATTTATTGACCGCCTTGAAATGGAAATTTTGAAAATTTTCTCTTTGCGCAGCTTTGTTGAGTGGTGCACATATGTTAAAAAAAACCTTGAATGTACTTATGTTATATGTTAAAAAAACGTTGAATATAATTATGATTTAAAAGTTAGGGTGGTAAAGTTTTATATATGGTACGTTGGTACTTTCGAATTTCCACTCGCATCTAACATAAAATTAAATAACCTTCTCGCACAAAAGACATTGAATATTTATAGAATTAGTATGTATCGGAAACAATTTACCTCAACGTTCTTTCAAATACATGTCCTCTCCTCTCAAGTTTAAAGATCATTATCGTCTTTGCACGCTGTAAGCAATTGGCCGAAATAATAAAACATTCATTTTTAACTCACCATAACAGTTTAAAATGTTACGCTGCTCCGGTAATTTTAGTGACGATGTCATATGGCTACGATAAGAAGTCGTTCACTCGTCGGAGGGAGACGGTCAGCCATCCTCTGGCCGTAGTCTCGTCTAATGCTATTTGTGGAACAATCTCTTGCTACAGTTGCTACTAACCGAGAACTTGTTTAGTTTAGGCTATTCATTGCTGATGACCGAAACCTTAATAACCTTTTCCTAATTTATGATCTAGCTAAACTATGATAAGATGCTAATTATAAATATTGTAGATAAAAAAAAATGTGAGCTCCTTATATTTAGTATGTTTCCCTTATTGCGTACTAGTTAGATCTTGCTCACAATATATTGTGCATTTAGCGAGAAAAAGTTGATGCGTGATATCATACTTCCATTTATAACATGGCGACCGTTTTGCGTGTACCGTTTGCCGATATTCAATTATAGGTACATAATAATAAAAAACTCACTGATGCTGAATAATTTCTTTCCTTAGATTCTATTAAACTACTGTGAGATAATCTATGTATCATTAATTTCTAAGAGGCTAATATGTCACGGTTAAATTATATATTGATATTTATATACAATGCATATGATATTTATATGACACCTGAGCATTGATAAATTAAAGCCGACAAGCTGACAGGGGAATGAGCTTTGAGCGTTTTGAACGCAGGGCATGCGATCAATATCGACTCGGTTGGCGGCGTGATAGGGAGAGCAGGCTTCGTCTAGCTCCCTTCCGAGTTACGACCTTCGGTCATCACAAGTACTGGATATTACCGAAAAAAATTAAATCGACTTACATTCAATTCTCGTCTGGAAAATCTTTAATGGCGGTACATCAAGAAATCAACTACAATTTTTTATACATCGACGAAGTTTTTGTAACAATTGTATCACATATTATTCAGTGTGCCGTCCTACACAATCTGTAGTATCGAGCGGAAGATGACCAATTAGCTTTATGATGCTGCGGCGACGCAATTCGTAAGTCCCGTCAATTTATTGATCCGCATTGCTCGGGGCATCGGTCTTGATTTTGCCATATATTTTTTTTATTTCTACAGCCTTGTATCATATTCCCTTTGTGAATTCTCGTCGATAACGGAAGCTACTAGACAAAGATTGATTGTCGACATGTAGTTTGGCGGTTACTATGTAGTACACGCTCGATATAATCAGTTCAAGTGCAAGCCACAACGTTGTCCCGTGTAGTTGCAATCACTGCCAATTCCCCGCCATGACAGGAGTAATTGACGACGAGGTATCCGTGACATGCCGTTCTCAACGGGTCGCTTATGATTTACAGTGCAGCTTGCGACTGCGTGTGCCTCTATACCGGAATCGAAATATCGGTCAAAAAACTGCTATTGAATGATTTATATAAAATAGAACAGTGTCGCTTTATTTGTATTCAGCTATTTGCATTTAAAAAGTGTACTTCCTGTACGTGCTATATTTATAATATTATATATTCACAATTGTAACTAAGATTCTTGACGGTCGTATTGAGCTCATTTTGAGTCCTCTTGTAATTGTACCACAATACGCCAATTTAAAAAGAATTCAGAAAACAAATGTAACAATAAAAGAAGACCAAAAAATGTTGTAACAACACCATCGCGAAGAAAATTGAGGCTAATAAATCAAGCGGTGACCTTTTCCGACCTCTTACTAGGTGGTTCGCGCTTTGATGTCGTCGCTCATTGTCCTTATGCGGCAGTTTTTTGGAGGGATACTGTTTATTTTCCTCTTATTTTTGGGGTTCATCTATTTCCAGCTAATCAATTAGTGTCAATATATTATTGCCTCTCATTTGTTTCCTCGCCGCGTTAAAATATGGCCAGATTCTATAGCCCATGTGTAAGATCTATTTTTATTTAATTGCTTTGAAAACGATAGCACTTAGAATTCTTCCTGTCCCGGCCGCGAGAATTCTTCGCTATTACTTCTGGTTCGCATCTTGTAATTACAAGTCTCACATACATCAACGGTCTTGGCGGATAACGGGCGAGCGTGAAACTAGTGTCGACGTCGTGCACTCATTCAATTATTGCCAATTTAGTGACATTTTGCGTGAACAACTCGTTAAACTGATTTACTTTTCAATACATTTACGGTTCGTTTTTCGATGATGTACATCCTCAGCGTGTGTATATATGTAGGTTGATTTGTCTTGCAACGTATACTACTTCCCTTGTCAATTTAAGTCACATTTACTTCCGGTTAAATGAGACTTCAATCAAGAATTACAAATAACCCATTGTATTATGCCGATCACGATGCCACTAGTAAATCTGTTGACTGTAGTGATGATACGAAGTTGTTATAGGGTTGAGAATTTTCGATCGACGCGGGCCTTATTGGTGTTATTGTATTTCAATACACCCGGAAAATAAAACGATCGTTTATCGCCGGTAAGACAATATCAATATCGAATGTTGACACGGGGGTAAGACGAGAATTTGTTGGAACGTCGCCAACTTATCTCCCGACCCATCGGCGTCACATCAGGAACACCGCCCCCGGACGTTGTCCAAATAGCTGACCCATTGTTGTCCTAATTGCTTCGACGGTGCCCTTTCCGATTCTGATTCACGGCCCGGTGGTCCGAACTACTATTTTAATGTGTAATGGGCGGCGTTGTGTATTACATAAATCAGGTCAACTGACAGCGACATTTAATGTAACATATGGCCTATCAACATTCACTTGATGTATGGCACGATGTTCAACTCTTGTCACTGTTTAAAAATCCTTCAATGGCTTTCAATATCAATTGAATAGACTTAATAACACTGAACATGCTATTTTATAGGATACTAACGTTGAAATATGAATCATAAGTTAATGGGCTATTACCAAATGAACTGTTTAAGAGACAGTATATGTAATATTTTAATTTTGTGCGAAGTTTGAATGATTTTATTTACTTTCAAACCGTATAAAACATGAGATTTTTCACTTCTGAGATTTAATCTCGCTCAAGTTGTTTATTATTATTACGCCCACGTGTTTATTTTCATTTGTAGCTTACATGAAAATGTGAACAAATGAAAAGGAAACCGGTCGTAGGTGGGTGTGTGTATTTATACATGACGCGTTCAGGGTAGTTATTAAGTTTGATACAACCGAACAGTTTGCGAGGTTGTGGTTGCCAAACTCGCTAGTGCGCGTGTTGACATCGTATTTATCTGGGCTATCTTGTCAAGAATGGTGGCGTATTGCAAATGAATTTGCATATGGGATTGGCGGAAGGCCAAGCGGTCGCGCTGCTCCCGAGTGTACCCGCCTGCTTGCCGATGTCGCCTGAGACTCGCTTATATATTTATAATATCATTGTCACGAGTGTACAGAGATAAGAACATTTAAATCGATTGTATTTAATTTATAATTATCGATTGAAAACATTAAACCAGCAGAACATGCATAGCATTGATTTCTTTTGACAATAACGCTAAAATTAATAATACGATTAAATTTAAAATCGATGAAAACTAGAAATATATTTGAAACACAAGATCAAGAAGAATTATAGTATTTTTGATTTTCGTACCGATTCCACATCACTACATAGCGCGCCTGGCACTCTGACAACACGCAGATTAGCTGCCGTACATTTATTTACCTTTTTTCTACATTATGTTTACGAAATGACACCAGTGTTTCATGGACATTGATCTTGTTCGTTTTTGGGGCTAGCATGTGATGAAGACTTGTTTACACGAGCCAACATCATTGCTTAGTGGTTAACAACGGACATTGGAGACTGTTTTAATTTTTTTGTGAACTATTAAATAATAATTGCATTAACGCCCATTGGTTTACCACCGAATCCTGGCAATATAATGTATTAGGTATTATTGCCCTATGAATACTTATCTATTAGCTTCCCACTAAATTTTGTTGTCATAATAATTGTTCTTTACATACATACAAATTCACCTGACAGTTTAACATAATAAATGATGTTTATTTAATGTTCACATTATAATTGTAATATTTAACTATTATTTTGTTATTTAACTATGTAACTATGGTATTGCAATATGAAAAAAAAATCTTTAAGAGTAAAATAAATACTTTGTAATATGTGTACTGTGTTTTAAATTTAACTTGCTATAAAAAGTCAACGAAGGCAATAAATTAGACACGATGACATGTTCGGACGGTCGGTATAGTACCTACGTACTAGCAATTTTAGATTACGCATTATATAAGGAATGTGGTAGGTGGCCTGTATATACGCTATTCGTATGACGAACGTTTCTTTGACTTTTGTTGAGTCACTTCTCAACCGAAACCTTAGTATGACTTCCTCTATTTGTAATGGAATGAAAATCGAAAAAGATCTCATTACCAGCCGAAGCCTTGCGCCTCGTTAGACAATTCATAATGAGGAGACACTTTCAAATTTACACTTAGAGTGTATAGGAAATTTGCATTATGTTAATCATCATATATTTAGGTTTTAATTTTCCTTGTATGCGAAAATTACGGCTTGAAATTTCCTTCAATTTGCTCGATGAAAATAAATTATGGTACCCTCATATATGATGATCGTTATACGAAAACACGCAAGTCGCGTCTC
The DNA here is from genome assembly GCA_018246595.1 of Mimoniades nurscia nurscia. NCBI lineage: Eukaryota > Metazoa > Arthropoda > Insecta > Lepidoptera > Hesperiidae > Mimoniades > Mimoniades nurscia. The sequence continues at coordinate 9,766 of DWFO01000499.1, forward strand.
CGAACTGTCTTATTCGTGGCATGTAACGCGTTGAATCAGTGCATACTAATTGTAGGTAATATTTTTTGTTCACATAGTTTCATGGCTGCGACTAATTTAGGCAATGTGTTACAATGATCTCATGCCTATCGCACTCGCGCCCGTTCTTGAGCGGCCTTCATACTCGAACACATAATGAACACTAAACATCCTGACGCACACCACAAGGACTAAATTCGCAGTATGTCTAATACATAATCGTCAAAACCTTGTTCGTTGTATCACGCTTGCCGACTTCTGTGCCTACCACCTAGCGGCTACACGTCATCTAATTGTTATTTTGTATCACGCGCTCAATAATTAGTCATCCGTCTATATTTACCGACCAACGTGATGATAAAATAATTATTCAGTCTATAACATCGTATACACCGTTATTGTAAAAAAATGTTATAGGCTATGAGCCATTTGCTAGCGGCCGTTATGCACTCTTGTTACCTAATGATTGCAACAGAATTGTTCACTCGCTTGTCAAACATTTTTGCCTTTGTACAGCGCTACGCGGAAGATCGTGAAACGAAGTAGCGAACTGGAAACCAATTGAAAGATCTTTAGTTACGCTTCGTTTTCTTTCCTTAGTTGCTTTCGTTTTATTCTAATTACCACTGCCAATATGTTATACAAATTAACGTTGGACAACTTTGCTTCTCATACCAAATAATGATTCAAAAATTTTTTCAGTCAATTGTGTTGTATCTGGATTATTTTCATATAATTGATTACATTTAAAGTAATCTATTTATATATGTATATGTGTTTACAATTTTTCAAGTACTCAATTCTGCAATAACTGCTAGAGCACCGCTGTCTTCAGATTCAGACCTCAAAAACGATGCGAAAATTACTGAGGCGTGCATTTATGCATATTCGAGGATCAAATATCAAAGGTAGAACAATACGAACAGGACAAACAGTATACGTAATTTCTTATTTGGATTAGGTGTACACTAAAACGTGATACCACCACACATCACTGACACTTTTTCTCGAAAACATCGTGTATACAATCGCTAGTTCATTGTCGATTGGACGGCGCCGCTCCGCCGTCTGACTTTAGTGTACTGTATACATACACTGTGCTGTAACTACCTACCCACATAGTCGGTTCGCTGACGATGATGCGCACCGGCTTCGGATATTGCTTTTTACATCTTCAATATTTCCCGTATACCAATGAAGCTTATTTTTATCTCACTCTCCCAACGTAACCGTGACGTAACATCAGGCCTATAATCCCTGAATAGGTAGGCAGAAAAGTAGTGCGCTCCTAACGTATTTATTAAAACTTCAATTGTTACCAGTGTACAGTGTATATATTTCGTTTACTTACAATTTTTTTTTCCACACTCAACAAATGATGCAGAACGGCTATTATACCCGAAAGAACCAATACAACACTAGCATTATCTACTTACTACACATGGGTGTATACTGTGATCGATTGTGAATTCGGGCGGGATATCGTGTAGTGGCGGTCTAGTGAATAGTCCACGGCCAATAAAACCGTCTACGGGCCCTCGTAATCGCGTTTAAACGACGAACTCTATCGTATTATGTTCTCTCGGACTGTTATCTTGTAATGCGATACTTGTAAACATATACATACTAGTGACGCATTTACATTATAAAACAACTAACAGTTTGCAACGCTTCTTGTTGTCTCGGACAATCAATTGATTTGTTTGTAAACGACTCTGCAATTTATGGCGCTCCATTTATACACCTAAATGGAATAAGACCGGTCTTGTGACTTTCATTTCATCAATATCATCATCATCATCATGTAGTCTTCAGTTCGAGTCGATACAATGTTCCTGTAACGTTCCGTCGTGTGTAATACATTCCCTAGCCGGCCGGCGGCGGTACGTTCTGCAAGGACTGCCGTCGCGTCGCGGTGACGCAAAGCGTGTAGAGTATCGCAAAACGAGCAAGACAGTTTTGTGGGCGAGCGCTGCGGGTTCAAGGCGACAGCGAGCGGCCCATTGTTGTTCTCGGAACACAATGCCCGTTCACGCTAGTTGCGGGGCCACCCGCCGCCTTGTCTTCAGCGTTGTACTAGCTATTATGGAACACAGACTAACTCGCCGCAATATATACCTTAATCGTTTTTATTATCACGACACTTAATAGAAAAGAAAATGTTATTAGAAAAACCCCACGCCAATAGTATAGCAACGTGACGTAATAGGCAATAATAATAATATAATGTATAGGCTATATGTGTACTATTTACAACAGTGAGAATAAGAAGAGTAAACATGTAGGGAATTGATGTAGGATGGATAGTGGGAACCAGGTGCGTCCCAGTAGTAGTTTGAGGCGGCGGGAATGCGACGTGCACTCGCGGCGTACGGTTCACGCGGTCCGTTTATATATAGCCCGCGAACTACCTCGCAAAGGTTAAGCCCGGAATTAGACGCCCAAACTTAACTCGTACTTATTTTCGTGACGCCTCGCCCCGCGCCTGTATCCTGCTGTCCTTAGATGATTGACGACTCTAATTTTCCTGTCCCCGCCCCTTCCCGCCAAACCATAAAATATGAAACTTTATATTTGGTTTCATGTATATTCTATCCCCTATTCGCATTCCCGTGTGGTGACCCCGTGGGAAAAAATCCGTTTGAGTAGGTTTGTGTCCAGCAGTAGTAAGTTTCGGCTGTTCCATCTAAAAATGATGCAGGGTCGAACTCCCAATGTGTATGTGATAGTTTCGAACATAGTTATTGATTACAAATTTGTATTGGCCGCCTAATCACTACAAGCGGAGGGCAAATATTTTATGCGCTAAACTATAAATATTATACCAGAAACATGTATACGATCAATGTACAAGATTTGGCTCAGAGTTATATTATTTGTCACGTGCAAACTTTTAATGTCTCTCTACGCCAATATAATATTTATTGACTCAGTGTTTACAGTTTGTGCAGTTTTACAAAGTTGACATTGAAAATATTACACAAATGGCAAATGATTCGTAAATAAATAATCGTATTTGTAACACGAATCATCAGTTTGGATTTGTGTGTGTGTGTGCGTGAAGTTGTTATGATGTTGAGGAATTTAGCGTATGTTCTGTTAAAAGACAGTTGTTAGCTCTGGATGGTTTTATGGTTATACTTAAAGCTTACTATACTTATGGTTATAAGCATTTGCCAACACCTGAGTATATTGGTGTTCTTATCCAATTCTCATCTACAATGTTTAGCAAATGTTAACGACGTGAAGGATGTGTTAGTATTTTAAAAATGTTCTTGCCGATTTGTCGGGATTGTCTCTTTGTCATATATATGTACATCGAATCGCTCGTAATCCATTTGGTCTATGAGTAATGTCTAATATTTATCGGTTTTTAGAAATATGCTAAATTCTTATTTTTGTGTAAATTCGTGAAATCTATAACATTATTATCACCCACATCTACCATATCAGCGTGAATCGTCGACAAAAACAGTAATATCTTTTATAATTCATGGCAAGGCGAAGATTGATTGGAAGCCGCGCCCATAATAAGTTCTTTTATGTGTCATAAGCCCGACATATTCCACCTCGAACTATACACTTCGTCTTTAGAATCCAGTATCTCAAACTTTCTATTTTCATTGAAAATGCTTTGGGATATAATTTTGCATTCCGTATTCTAAGTATTTAAGTTTAACTGGTAACGCCTGGTGAAACTCAAAACTACTTGTCCTTTTGACCTCTGTTAGCTTATTGCAATCTCAACAGTGAACTATGATTTTACAGCTTACCTATACGTAAAACCAGCTTACCTTACGTAAGCATAGTTTATGAACAAGTTACCGGTTCGTTAGCTCCAAAAAGAAATCGTTTTACTCATTGTTTCCGCGTTGCAAATGCTATTTCATAATAGCCAATTATAAATTAGTACTCGATGCTGATATGTCGAATATGCGTACATTAATATCAACGCCTAGCAGCCTTTAATAGCCGCCAGCGCTGTACGTGTAAACACGAGCGTTTCTTTTGATCAGCTTTATTAATCTCAAAAATAATATTTGCTACACCTGTAACACTTTCCGTCATACGTTCCCAACCAGCGCTGAATACTTGAGAATCAAGATTGCGAACCTTGCGATTAGATTAGATTAGATGCGATTAGATTGCGAAATTGGTACATGTTCTAAACAAACTATGTATTCATAATTATGTATTGTATAATATGGAACGCTAAATGCATTGTTCGCTCTACAATAAATTTCCTACAACGACTCATCGATTAGTAGTTTCAAATGATAACGTTATTAAGAATGTTTTTTAACGCTTATTATTATTTTTAAACTTCAATATGTACTCTCTGCCTACCCCGCAAGGGACCTGGCGTGAAGATATGTATGTATGTAAAGTTCAATATGGATATAGTCTATGTGCGTTCGTGCGCGGGGTTTGGAAGAGAAACCTTTTTCTGATTTGCGTTAATAATTAGATTAAAAAAAAAACAAAATAAATGAGTAATATTCTCAAAACGAATTGTATCATATTTGTATTAAGGAAAACAAAGTTTTATATAGACCTACATATTATACTCTATTTCAACTTTGATGAATATGAATGATAATATTGGATATAAAAGTATGGGAAGTCGACTAATGTACAATGATATCGCGTTCCAGGCAACGGCACGATAGATTTCCCCGAGTTCCTCACGATGATGGCGCGCAAGATGAAGGACACAGACAGCGAGGAGGAGATCCGCGAGGCGTTCCGCGTGTTCGACAAGGACGGCAACGGGTTCATATCGGCGGCCGAGCTGCGCCACGTGATGACCAACCTCGGCGAGAAGCTCACGGACGAGGAGGTGGACGAGATGATCCGCGAGGCGGACATCGACGGCGACGGTCAGGTCAATTATGAAGGTGAGTGATGTTTGTTCACTGGGCATAATCGAGATTGTTGCAAGTTAAGCCATTAGCATTTATTTATTAAGATTCTGCTAAATACATTCCCAAATCCCAATAAGTCCCATATGACGCCACCGTCTGTCGTCATCGTCGCCGCTAATAAATTATTATTTATTACCTATGTTTAATTTTTATTGTGTAGTTTTGAAAACAGACATTTTTTAGTATGCTATGTTGTTTAGTACGATTATTTTAAATGTTTACCATTTAGTAGCGTATTAATTTTATTCCGGGACTCGCCAAGCAAAACACTTGTTTTATTTTTTCGATACCAATTGACGTACACAATTTACTTTGCCCGTTTCCTTATCAAACTAATTCAATACTCCCTATAATAAAGATAACATTTAGACGCGTGAAAAAAGGTGTTTTAATATCCGTATGTTTTCAATTATCAAGTTCTATACAATATTTTTAACTTTACTACACGCCTAGATTTTCGAGTTCTATAGGCGTGATGTTACGTTGATGATACACAACAATAAAAGTATCGCGTAACATTTTTATTACAATTCACAAAACAATTGTAAAATGCGCAGTGCTCCTCTTTTTTTATTAGTATAGATACTAATAATCCAGTGTAAGCAAAGTGAGATGGGCTGCTCGATTTCTATTTTTTTAAACCGCCACACGACAGTGTAAACACACGCTGCCAACTATTAGCTACACTACATTTTACTGCTGCTCCGTGGACACGTGCCTCGTGTCTCGTCTCCTCCACTCGTTACACACGTACGGGGAATTTTTATGAGCGTGCAAATACTACGTGAGAACATTCTTACGACGACAATTCGCTAGCACACAGTTTACGCGGTAGGTTAATTTTACACCGCCAACCCTACCGCCAACTTGCGTACTAGGCAAGTACCGGTCACCGGACTCCTCGAGTATTGACCGCCAGCAACTCGTTATTACTGACTCGCATTGTAATTCTCAGAGATATAGGTGATGTGTACGTTCTCACTACCTACGTTGTTTATGTTGCTCTCGATTTATGAACACTGATTTTGTTTAAAGAATTGATGTACAACACGACACATCGACAGATAATACAGCGATACAATTAGATCATTAGCAGGCATTGCTGTATTGATATCGTAAGAGCGACGTGGGTGTATCCATACACAGCGCGGTAACTTACCAAGCCGCAATAAATGACGTAACGACGCGAATGGATTTTTCAATGGAAATTTTGGATGTTGCTACGCAATAAAAGTACAAGGTCGCCGCGATTCAAGTAATTGCCTTAAATCCACGATAGATTATGAATAGATAATGGGAACGTGAAGCGATGCGTGAGATTACAAACATACAATATATGAAAAATTCTTGTCAATATTTTGTGTTATTACTGTAATATTCCCTACTTTATTGCAAACAGCTGACACGTGAGACGCGGTGTCCATAATTTAATCATGAGTCTCGCAAACGACTGGTACTTGCTGCACATAAAATTTTGAACACAGTCGTGTGCCGAATAATAAATGAAATTCGCTTCACATCCTAGCGCCTCGCTGCCTGCCGCCACTGATACAAAACACTGAGCACGCAGCTCGCTGTAGATTTGTGTTCGCCGCAGGAACAGCTTGAGCTACATGGAAATCGGTCACAAACATGGTGTGATGTCTGAGAATGATAAGCAGCTATATCGTCCGGCGCGCGCTCGCCTCGCGCACGCCGCCGTATTTGTTCCCCGGCTTTGTCGTTCGATAATGATCAATCGAGTGTTAGAACATTTTGTGCGACCGCTACTTGAACGCTATATTATATCACTTCATGGTGGTGGTGGTCATCGATAATTTACATACGAATACACGTGAATGCTATGAATTTTAACACGCATGAAAACAAACTCGTTCAAAAACTCCCAGGGAGCCTCGGTTAGGTCGTTACCAATCGCGAGTCTCCCGGTAGTGCATGCAGCGGCGCCCACACACCCCACACCCCACACTAACCCCGCGGTCCCAGCGCGCAGCGACAGTCTGACCCGACCGAGCGTTTCTCTTGCAGACTTCCATGCGCTCGCGCACATGATATTCGCGCGCGGCGCCGGCGGCCGCTAGCGCCTCTCGTATTGTTGCCTTAACTAACATAAGAACGGACTGCACCCTAGCGCTGTGATCTCGATTTCCTCTTGTAGCGTAGCGAGGGCTCCGAGCGCCGCGCCTCTAGGTATTGACAGTGTTATCTCAATGGTTTGCTGCTCGTTATTAACTGTTCCTCCTACCTTTGACACGTTAGCTCCCCTCCCGCCCGCTGCCCTCTCACCCCTGGGACTTCACACTCGACTCTCACTGTGTCTCTCTAACGCGCGCGCAAAGCGACCGCAACGCGACGGTTGCGGGCGCTCGGCGGCAGGGGCTGCCCCCCTGTAGATCGGTTTGCATGTGTCTAATATCTGCATAGAATTGTGTCGCAGAAATACCACCTGGCGCCGCTCGCGTCGCGTTCGGCTGTGCCGCGTACCTAGAGGGTGGTATTTCACAAAATCCCCCAGTAGTGGCATGACGAGCTACAATCGTTTCTATGGTTTCTTTGTGTTTCGTCACCATCAAGTGCATGCCTCGCCGCGCGCCGACGGACGAGCGCAGAGGCATATGTTTGATGTACGTTATGAGTTCCGTTTATCTCGCAATCAATCTAGTGATTTATCTTGTTTAACAGGTTATTCGTTTCATAGTGCATCTCTACTTCTGTCGATTTCTGTTCTGTGTTAATATTGTGTTTATGTATCCTTCTGAAGCTGATGCACACATGACATTAAATTTTGTTATCGCACTGGAGCGCGCTTCCTGTAGTTCACACAGGAAGAGTGTAATTATATCGATCTGTGTGGTCAGCCTCGGAACTTATTTTCAATGGGTTATGTGAATATCTTTTTTTCTAGACTTGTAGCTACGATTTTCCAACAGTCACACATGTTAATGAGAGTTTTCGTTTGCTTTCAGAGTTCGTCACCATGATGACGTCGAAGTGAGCCGCCGGCTAGTGTGTGTGTAAAAAGCAGAGAATTTAAATATACATTTTGTTTCATGACACACAATATTACCATCGTATTGGACCTGCATTTCTCTAGTGTTTGCGATAAATTAAATATTGTCATCGTTTCAGTTTAATGGTATAATTAATTATTGTATATCGGCGGGTCGCGGCCCTCCCGCGTCCCTCTCCTTATTTAGACTTTAAAGTATTCCGTTAATTTTACTATAAGGATTAAATTTTAACTGTAGCGGTACAATGGCGAAACGAATAGTGTGCGTCGCATGCGATGGCGGCCTCTCGCATCGCACCGGTACATTTATTGTAAATTTTTTTCGAGTATGAGATATTTATAAAGTACGTGAGATTTAAAATTAAAAAAAAATCCCAAAAAAATGTACTGCGGCCGCAGCGAGTTCCCCTTCCGCACCTCGGCGAACGAAGCGATTAGATTTATCGGTACTGCATTGTAATTGTATCTGTAAATGACTCGATATATTATATTTCTATTGTTGGTGAAACTAATTCTATCGAATGGAAAGTACTCCGCTCTGTTATTCTCTTATGACATTTGATTCATTCTGTTATTAAATTTTACAAAAGACATACTGAAAATAAATGTTTCTTCATTTTTAGGTCAATAAGGATCAGTGTTTTATTTGTCGCCCGTTTAGTTCGCACCCCGTAGTTGTGTTCTCGCTCGCCTTCGCCTCTCTTAAAGCTTATTGGAATGAAATGTTATATTAATATTTTAAGTTAAATTAATTGGACTTTGTTGTAATTAAGTGAACCTCAAAGCTGTCGTGTCGAGGATGTCGGCAGCCTGAGCGCTATTATAAGATAATTTAATCATAATGCAAAATGTGTTTTTTTCTCTTATTATATGCCCTAATATTTATTCAAATTTAACACAAACCTACGAAATTAAGCAAATAGACTTCTCAAGCAAATAATTTTTAGAGAAACTTTAATTCCACTTTCAAGGATGAAATTCCAATATTGTAGGTAATAATTTCTTTATAAAAACAAGGGAATTAGAAAATTGATACGTCAGTGAGAAACACGTAATGTAAATTTCGTGGCAGAATGTCTCGTCATTCGCGGATATTTTTTTTGCTGTTGCCGACGTAGTCCTATTCTGGTAAAGCTCACAATGGAATTATTTGATATCATATATTGATGTAATGTTAAATATGTTGTCTTATCAACACGATTTGACTATCGGGTAGAGATTACGGTAATAGCTTACTATTATATATGTATAACGTAACATAACGCCTGTAATGCCCGAAGACCAATTGGTGTTGCTTTAAAATGAATTAGCATTAAATTGCATATGTTCACACGTCCAGAGAGACATTTATTTAAACATACACAATATAAAAGTATTAATTTAAATCTTTGTTATCGTTGCGCATGGAACCTTATTTTTAAGTAGTTAAAACTTTTCGCCCATAATTAGTTTTCACTAACATAAATATTTCGTTTAAGACGCGGTGACGTGAGAGTCGCAGACTACGCACGCGTAGGGAGTTTACCAATTCATGATAACGTCCAACCTACAACAGAAATGAACTTGCTTGACATTTCTCATAGTACGAAATAATACAAAATTGTTAATAAAAAACTAAATAAATATTAATGAAAATTATTGCTCAATTAACGATATATACATTATACTTATCCATCGGTATACATTATCAGTAGCGTGCCTTCGAGGCGCCCTGTATGAAAATTAGTTGGGGCCCCCAAATGAAGGTAAAATATTTGTCACAAAAACAAAAATGTTTGCATTTAAATTAAAATAAATATTTTTTGTTGATTATACGTTATCGCTTACTCCTAGCAATAACTGACATTTTACCTATTTTTGCTTACACACATTTGGGGCCTCTGTAGCCCAGGGACTCGTATCATTGATACGGCGGTAGCTACGCCCCTGTACTTTATAAACACGTCATTATTCAAAAGTCTCAGCAGGCACCTTAGGCTCTTACAAATTGTTTTACACTGAATCACTCGACGCCTACTGCACGAGAACTACACACGGTATTTTACTCGAATCAATTTACCTATCGGCAAATATCACGTAATTTATTTACGCAAGGAACAGTGTAAAATTGAGTTAAATAAAATAACTTTTTCCAGTGTTGTGTAGCTAATACTACACAATAATATTTATCATGGTTATTCGAACTCCATTATTTAGCTTTTTATTTATTTAGCAATAGGCCTGTGTTCGGCTGATATCCAATGAATTTCACGATCTAGAATTTCCCTTCATTTCTGCATAATTTAATGTCATTGACCTGGGATTAATGGGATAATTAATTAATGTCATTGACCTGGATTCACGTGTTACAACAAGGCGTCTATTTTCTATGGACTCGCGTGCAATACGCGCGAGTCGAGAGTCTGGCGTAGTGCACGCGAT
>DWFO01000500.1:0-20114 GCA_018246595.1 Mimoniades nurscia nurscia
GGACCTCGTACAGGTCCGAAACTAGTCGGGCCACCCCGAAAAACATACGTGAGTCTAGCCGTTTAATTCTCAGTCATAGATCTGTATTGATTTTTAATCAAGGTTGAATTTGAATAGTTTTTTTATATTGAAAACAAATTTGCGTGTGTTCCGTGCAAATGAACCACAGATCTTTCTTTTGTATCAATTATATCGACATTCAATACTTAGATGGATCCATGAACATTAGTAATTATGAAAATTATTATATAATACGGAACAAAAACTTACCGAAATTAAACATAAGTCGACATCCTGTCATAAATTTAATGCCAGCAAGCGAAATTGTACATTCGAAATTCAAACTCGTCTGACTATTAAGAGCTGCGATCGGCCCCGCGGCGCCTGGACGGCAAAAACGGCAAAGGGCCCAAGAAACGAACAAATTGCCCCTTCTAATTACAGCAGGTAGGCGGCCACACAAAGCACGGTTTTTTTTAAATAAAAAAAGTGCTAAGTTATTCAAAAACTGGTTCGTTACGACCATAAATATAGAGTCGACGTGCTCCGTGCTCATACCGTACCTACGAGCAGAGTTTATTTTTATGGACGCCATCGTGATAATATACGTAGAGGAAATCCGAAATTGTTTTTTTTTTAAATTGTCAGCACAATGTCATAAGATTGTTATCCCATTCTAGTTGAGATTACATTATTTTGTCATTGGCTCATTATTTTTGGCTCATGTCGCATCGCTGAATTAATTGTGGGTAGAGACATTTAACATGGACACAGGTTGAACCTTGGAAATGTGAACAAGTCACATACATATAATCAACTCTTATTGTACATTAAATCCAGTTCGACAATAATAGAGCAGGAATAGTATACAAATATGTCGATAAATTCTATTTCTCCAAGTATAAAGAAATGTTTTTTTTTTAATATGTATAATGGGATAGATCGGCAGTGTGATTGTAGTATTTCGCAATTCGAACAGAACAGCTCCTCTTAAATAAACACAAATAACGTTGCCGTCCGATTTGAAATCGCAATAAACGTGCACAGTCATAATGTGGTATTAATTTCAAATCCTTTAATGCGGCTGCGGTAATATAGAAATGATATGAACATTAGGCCATGCGATAATCCAAGACGGGCTATTAATTTGCACAATACTGTAATTGCGATACTATTAAAGTGCGGTGTCGGCGCGATCAAAGGGCTGTCGCCGGTCGATGTGCGGTGCGTCTTTTTGCCTTTATTTCGCGCCGCGTGCGTCGACCCCTCTGCCATTGCAGTTGCATCAAAGGGCTCGATGCACACAATACCTGATATTAAGCGGATTAACTCGAGTATTTAGTAGCTTTGGTAAGCGATACGTGAACTATTGATTTGTATAGAACGGGATTATTTTGTTATCATGATTTTATATAGCGGTTTCTAGATTAATACTGATGTGTTCTGGCGCTAAGCATTAAAATGAATGCGATTACCGAAAATATAACGAATATGATCACGATAAAAGCAGTACTACTCCGGTGATTTAATTCTATAACATTTAAATATCACTCAATAAATGGTAAAATTATATTACCGAGAAATATACAATTACAAACAAAAGTGAACTGAATATTTATATTTGTATTGTACGTTTGCGAATGAAACCAACTGTCAATTAGTTTATGTTGTAAAACGTACGCCGGCCTGTATGAAGACCATCAATGTCAAATTACTCGTTAACAGCGTGTAAATGAGCCGTGCCTCGCGTCTACATAATAGGGGCAGTCTAAACAGCGTGGGCACGCGGTGGTCGAGGAATGTTGCCCAATTACGTTAGATATCCGCCTGGACCGCTCGGGAGTCAAATGGGATCGAAATTTTGAATAGAATCTGGCGTTGAGTGAAAGTTGTAGTTGCACATCAAATAGGTGTCGCTACACGTCGCAAAAATTTATGTGAAATTCCAAAGCTGTTTGTGAACTGTCATGTAGTGTTCTCATATTGAATTTGTTGTTACTTGTTTTAGAGAAAATAATTACCACATTTAAATCAGTATAGAATGAAAGATTGGTTGAAAATTAACTGTACTTTTATCTATATTGTATATAAATATCGTGTTTTTACTATATTAAAATACATGTCGTGTCACAAAAAACTTTGATGTACACAAATAGAATTTTTAATTATATTCAATATAAATTGTAACAAGTCATTATTGAACTGGCACGGGCAATATTTTAGATTCTTCTTCTGTCTATGCGACGGACATAATGAAAATTCATGTTCGTCGAGCCGCCAATAAAAAGCGGAGAGATCGAATCGGTTGCACGAGTGCTACAAGCATTAAACATTGAAAAAAATCGATCGCATTAACTCTTATTTAATGCAGCTCGGTACCTTATAAGTGCCTCATTGCGGTTTCTATATCGTATAAACATGGTAGGCGCGGTAGAAAAAATCCGAACATTACGCGTCCGACACGAGTTTTAACGAATTCAAACAAATGTTAACTAAGTCAGACGAATATTAACGAATTCACACGAGCGTACACGATTTTTATGGCGATTGGCACTTGTGATTAGCCAATAAACTGCCCTTTTTTAATACGTTAGAATAAATACATTGACAATAAACCGCTTAGTGGAATGGATTAATAATATTAATAAACGATTAATATTATTTGTTTATATATATAAACTTGTATTTTATTTTACCTAATGAATACACAATTTGTTATATACATACTCTTTCTAGTCCAATAATGTTTAAAAATCTTGTTTAAACAAACTGTATTTTTACTAAATTTATTGTGTAAATTTAATTGTTATACTTTTCCTGTGTAGTAAATAGCTTAATAGTAGAAATAAATAAACTGAGCAAATATAAGTGTTTATGCCCGTTCATTATTAAGGAATTTATTGTTATAGTAGTGGTAAACCGGTGTCCCAGTGTGATGATCGAATAGGTCATCGAGACCGGATGTTCATAAACCTCATGGTGCGTTCTTAACGAGTTTAATCACTTATTAAAATAGTGAAAGTCGATAACTGCGCTAAAAGCAGGTTTATTGGATCGTATTGACTCATGGATTACTAAAGAATAATAAAACTGGCAAAGATAGTCTATTTAAAAAAACAAATTGAATATTATCAACAATAATAATATGTTAACGGAATTCATTGATAAAAAATTACTCAATTATTTGAGTGGGCATTATGCCTAATGGAATTTTGTATCTATCAACCCCGAATGCTGGTGAAATGCAATATTCGGACGCGCATGATTACGAACAATACTTGTTTTTCGTATTCTATGTTATATTTTGTATTTGATGCTTCATAAAGTAATTTATAATTTTACAATATAAGCTTCCATATATTAACAACTGCTATGATTTTATGGTCTGGAGTAAAAAAAAAGTGGTCTGGAGTAAATATTTATTATTACATACTATGTATTATATCATCAGATTGTAATAAGTGGCCACTTGCGGGTAGCACGGAGTAGAATTAAGTGCCAATTACCTCATACCTTACAGACGTGAAATGCTTCTACATTCATCACTGTTAACATACGATATTATAAAGCAGTACGTTGGCGTTGGCGTATCGTAAGTGTGGCGTCGGTAGAACAGAGCGTCGCGGCCGGTCTGCGGCGTGATACACTTTAAAATGTTTTATCTCCCGCCAACGGTGGCCCGTACACTTGTCAATTACACTGCAAGCTCATGTCGGCATCCGGCTGTATCAATGGTCACCATTTATTCTCGCTCAGCATTCGAATAAATTGCTATTTAAATGTTCTCAACGGCCTTTTGGCGGGCGTCGGCGCGGCGGTGTGGATCGCTGCGCTGCGTAAGGTTTCCGCATTACGTGTCGGTGTGGTCTTTTACAATAATTTTCAGACATTATTCGTGTTGTACGATTTATGGACAGTGTGGTTTATTCGTTTCGTTGTTTATACAAATCTATGAGTAAATCGTTGTATGCAAAAAAAAAGTGAATGCAAAATGTTTCAATGGACGATGTTAATTCGTTCTTTGCATTAAACCTTTAATAAATATTGATATTTGATAAATACCTAATTAACCTGGAAGCATGGCCATCTTTAAAACTCAAAAACTGTTTTTGGATAACAGATTTAAAGCTATGTCGAAACTTAGTAAAATTTGTCCCACGATGCCGTAACTTACATTGATAACTTACAGATCCGGCCTACGACTAACAACTAACTCGCCCAGCGTCCGAGGCTTTCTTATCTCACGAGATAACTACACAATTAGATTGGAAAGTAAAAGAAACTTCATTACGGCCGCAGCGGTCGTGATTTAAAAGGAACATAATCGTACGGAATGCGCCGACGGAGATGTTATCTGTCCACAATGTACGAGAGATCGTTCTGCGGAGTTGGAGCGAGTTTTCCACATGCAGATAACTTTCTTTATCTCCGCGTGGCGTACTTTTTCATACTTTAAACTCTGATTTCTAGAGATTCATTTGCAAGGTTCGTGTTATTGTTCGATTCTGGTAAAAAAAAGTTTCGAATAAATTTCATACGGTCAATACTCGTACATCGATCAGTTCAGCCATTTACGCGCCATTAGTTTATTAGAGAAATTATATTTTAGTGTATTTCCGGTCACTAAACATATTTATGTACTTTGATTTACTCTTTTTGTTATTCTTCTTGAATATTTTGTTTCTCCGTTTAGTATCACTTTAATAATAAATTGTATGATAACAAAATGTGTTAACCTAGTTTTAAAATTATTTCATTGCATAACAATGTTACGTATCTGGGCGGTTGAGCGGAGTACCAGTAACACAGGTCTTGAACCAAATACAGGGCCCTTGAGACCTTTAAATGTGACTGTGTTTCTATCAATAAAATATTTGCAATTTTTACATTATTGAAATATAGTTGTTTGGTCTAAAATATCTTATTTTAGAAAATAAATAGTGATGAGTGTGATAGTGATAGCGATGAGTGAAAGAAATGAATGTAGAAGAAGCACGATAGATTCGCAAGGACTGAGTGGAGTGTGCGCATGGTGCCAGGCGTGATGTTGCTACGAGAAAACAAATGTGATTGCATCTGTTTAAAAGTAATTCACACATTTCTGTGAAGTTGTTTTCAACAAATTGCTTCAACAAATTCCGCAAAAGTTAAGTACGTGCTTAGCTAAGAGTTGTTAGTTTAAGCGTTGCAAATATCACACAAATTTCAATTTGCAGTGTCGTTAACAGGCGAATGGCCGATGTTTATACAGCCTTGTGTAACGGCAAGTCGGCGGTTGCGGTCGACCTACGCAACGCTCATAGATTTTCGTTGCTTAGAAGCTGTAGTTGTTTCCGTGTGTGCGACTGTGATTTATGTCTTTTAAACTTTCACCGCTTGTTATAATAACTGAACTATACATACATAGATTAGTATATTGTGTTAGAAATGAATACAAGCATGTATATGACGAGATTAATGAATGTGGACGAAGTGGCTCCGATTAGTAAAGTATTTTTTTATAGCCTGCAAAGTATTTTTTTAATTCCTTAACCTGGCAAACAGACTGTCAAGAAGATATATGGTACTTGGTCATCTCTCTACCAACCCCATAAGGAACTTGGCACTAAATACGACAATAATTCCTAGTTCCTTTATCCGGAGCTTTCTCTAACAGCAACATCGCACGGTACAGCACGGTACAGTACATTGAGGTGATGCTTTTGGCCGTGTGTGTACACACAGGGCGAGAGCTTGCGCAAACGACAACAAGAGTGTGTCGGCGCGAGAGTGTCCCAGATGCTGTTATCAGCTGATAGCAGTTGGCGCCATGGACGCGTTGAAACCATAGAAAGTTTCACGTTTACAAAACCCTTGTATTTATCATACGTATATATACGTAACATCACGCCTGTAATCCCCGAAGAGGTAGAGGAATGTAGAACACTGCCACGTTTCACCGGTTACGTTTACGTCCCACTGTGGAACGGGTGGTGAGCCTATTTGCCATACACTGGGCACTTTTATTGCTACGTGATTATTATAGCATCGCACACACAAGTGGCATATGTGTATATCCTCACAGATCAGACATGATGCTTTTACATTTACCACTCCCTCATACACGTACGCGTCGGCACGCGGAACCGCAGCTTTCTCCCTCCCCATCGGCCGGTATATGATCTATTGGGAATCGATTTATTTAAATAATCCTGTCATAAATTAATATGTTAAATCCAGTGGAATTGTTTAAAGCTTTAGCGTGTCGGATATGACAAATATTTCCCCATGCAGTGTGACGCGGATGTGTGATGCGGTAGGAATGTGTGTCACACAAACACGGTGTTAAGTAGTCGAGGGGCGAGATAGCTCTTGTGTTGTTCAAGATTACTGTGATAAGTTTTGTTACGGGTGTATTTGAAAAACGTCGACTGGGGCCGTCTGTCTCCGTTGATTTTGCCACTTTGAGATTTTTATTCTGAGATTCTTAGTGACGTAACATCGCTCCTGTAATCGCCGTAGAGGTATACAGGGAAATGTATTACACTCGCACGTTTTACCAGACGTTTACATCCCACTGTGGAATAGGTGGTGAGCAGGTGAGCCTATTGCCATACTAGACTACTATATTAACAAACCTAGAAAATCTATATTAGAAGTGTCCATATGTATAGGTAACAATAAGTATATGTATATTGATATTAATATAAATACATAATAATATGTAGTTTATCAGTCGTGTAGTCTCAACAGGTTCCGCTTATTATTATTAAAAAATACATTACATATTATTATAAAAAAATATTGTTGACATGCGTGACTTTGAAGGATTTGATCTAGAAAGTTCACGAAGTCGATTCGTGGTTACGGTGTGTCCACCCGCAGTGATGCATTACTCGCTCCCGCGGAGAGCTTTGCCGAGATATGCTCAGGAAACGTTGCTGGGATTAAATGACTCGTGTCCGTACTGTCATATGGTATGTAGGGAACTAGGGCGGGAGCATGTCGAAGGGACTCTTCCATGCAAAATCAACTGTTTTATGGTCGGTATACTGTCTGCGCATACTACGTACATATATACAGACATTTTAATTAATAACTACATACATAATATCTATGCTTCAATGGATATAGTACAATATTGTGATAGATGTCACTCTGTTACATGACGTCATTTTTGTATCAACGTTAATATTGAAGAAATGTCTTATCTAATTAGTCACAATTTGTTTATTAAAACTACAATTTTAAGATCTTCAAAAGATTCTACGGTGCATAGATACATATGCGCTGGCAGTATATGCCGAGGGGTCCACTGACGCGAGCGCTGTTGACGGGACAATTCACGCGATTTATGACGTGCTAAGTGGTGTACGGAGACGCTTTGTCGGACGCGCTCTGCGAGTGTTTATTTTACATAGCATATGAGCGATTACATGCGGGTGTGAAATGTTGAGTTGTAAAAATAAATATATTGAGCGTATCATTCTATTAAAAACGTCGTGAAGAAAATTTAGGTGAGACTACCTACTACTGCTTTCAACGCGTATTACACTCGCACGATCTCCAATATACCTATATATAATTATTATCTCATCAAGCCATTCCAGTCCGTTCGCGGAATAAATATCAATTATTACTCGCTTCCTCTGTTTATCAAATTTTCTGTCTCGCCTCTCGTGGAGCTGAGTCTCCTCTTGGAATGAGTACCATTAAGAGTGTAATATACTGCGCCTAATTGTGTCCGACGTATGGTAATACTGTCACCAACGATTACTTGGTGGTATGATAGTAACTGGTGAAACGTGGGCATGTATTACACTTCTCTACCTAACTCTTCAGGGAATCGAAGACGTAAGGTCATGTTTTTTTTTTCTGTTACAAGAATATTATTCTTGACGACTTCAACCTTCACTGTTATTACTGGTAGATTTGCGAATTTAAGTTTAATGTTATTTAATTTATATTTGCGACTTTAAATTTAATGTTTCTTAATTTTAAGACTGGGAATTGGAACCCCAGTATCACCCTTTGAGGCAGAATTTCTACATCAGTAGGGTATTTGTAATATTAACTACATATTATTAATTTATAGTTAAACTAAGTGTTATTGATGTTACATTTAATTAACGCAATGCCAATTAAACTTAAAATCATTCGCAATTGGACCGGTTGTGTCAATGACAATTATAACAAACTACTTACCACAATCTTCTATGTATAAAAAAAAGTCAATTTTATCTAACAGAATACCAATTCTATTTTGGCATAAATAACTCACCACGCCATCTCTTACATAACTGGTATAATCTTAATTAAAGCCACGAAATAGAATTGATGATAACTCGTCAAATTGAAGCGGAAAAAAAAACCATAAACGCATTAAATCAAAAGATTTAAGTAACACGAATCGAGGAAATGAGTATTATCTCATCTGATGAGAATAAAGAGCGGAGCCGACCCAGCCGGCCATGTCCAATTCATAATCGGGAACTCTCGACCGTCTATACGCAATAACTTATCTTCCACATCGACCTTGTTTACTAATGTCAGAAGGTTCAAATTCACTCAACAGTCTCATGCGAAGTTGAAACAAGAATACGATCGACCGACCGTCATTACTGTTCAATATACCCCTGCAGCCACTTCAATCTTTATCTCGACGCAACAAAGATCAATTTTCCTTAATGAGTCCTAGAAAAATCGATTCGTGAAGCTCCAAGATGATCATAGTATGATTGGGGCTGCTGGAGCGATGCGTGTTAATTCTTAATAATGGCGGCAACGCGTACAGATATTGCCACAGATAACGAATCGTCAGGGCAACAACCTCGCGATATATCGATTCCTCTAATTAATCTTAGTTAAAGCTGATAAAGGAATTTTAATCGACTTCCTCGCATGCATTCCTTTCTGATTAAAATGAACTTAATACTTGTGTATTTATTTTGTTGATTTTCAATTGTACGTTTTACAGTGGCTCGTGTTTAAAATGATACAAAATATTTTAATGGAGTTGTTTTTAATTTTATATATATACATATTATTATCATTTATTAACATGCCAAATTAAAAAGTTATCAAATGTAATAAATTTTTATGTCTACTAATATTCTTGGATTAATTCATTACCGTATACATTTAAAATTCATTACATATTTTAAAAAATAAAGACGATATTTTGTATCATCTACATTTCAAGTATAACCTGACAGTTCACAAACAAAACATATGTATTTACTTGACATAATATGCCTTTAGATATCTATTAGGGTCTTCTGGAAACAAGATTTAGAGCTGAAAAGAAAACCTCAACAGTATCGGATAGTCTTCTAGTTTCTAATAAGTAACTTCGGTTGGCTATTCGTTTGTGTTTTGTAAACGTGTACGAGTCTACGTGAGACAGCCCCAAAGCTCCCCGCAGTTGATCGGTCGAGCGCGGGGCAGTAAACAACACTATTAATACCCAGCGGCTAAACGTAAAGCTTCCAATTAAACCGATGTTCAGCTTTATGGACTGCCGAGAACAGAGTCCACTGCAAAAGCATGACGAGTTTTGGTTTAACGACCCTTGTTATATAATCGCGCCAGACCCCTTACGGGGTACACAGAGGGTACGGAATGCCAAAGAGCACTATGTTTATAAAACTTGAAGTGCATTTTTAAATTCATTATTATTATTATTTTAACACCTCGTCCTTTACGGTGTGAGCAGAGTAAATTAATGTATTCGCCGGTAACTTCGCTCGACAGGTACTGTAGAAGCCAATCAGATACAATTACAAGTATACCAAATGCATGTTCTTTCTCTTTCTATCAACGAGACATTTTCACATTTGAACGTAGTTAAAGGTCTTCTATACATCTCTTCTCTGTACTGCTGTTTGGTGACAATTTATTGTGCGCGGTGTGTATTTAGTGTGCGGTGTGCTGTTTGGTGACTATTTATTGTGTTCGACATTAACTATCTATGAATGTAAATATGTTTAACTTGATATATTTGTAACACATAACGTACACTATCTAAGCCATCTGTGCTCATTCTCTATGTAAAATTTAATATCTACTCGTATTTCCACTTTCCTCCGAGCGCGTAATACATACTTGAAATAAGGCGTAGAAAAATTTCTGCTCGTGTATTACAATACACAGCTGTTACCTGCTCACAAGCACTGACGTGAATGTGTATTTGACATTTACATTTATATGTAAAGTACTTATTTTTAGAAATAACACGATGATTCAACTCGTAAATTACCGGTCGTAATGTTATTTTAATGCTACGTTAATTGCATTTTAACGCGCCTGTTAAACAGCCATTACGAAATATTCCCATACCTAATGTTTTAGTACTTTTGTTAGGCGCTTTACGGTACGGTTAATATACATATACATATACATACAGTACTAATACCTATTTTTTAAGTGAAGAGAGTTAGTAATGAATACACGGTAGGCGCGAATAGCTGCTACTGTCTACGTGCACTGCGACGCACCGCCGACAGGAATGTAGGATAGGATTTTAAGTGACAGTCAACGAATGTAGTATATGTTCATTCATTGATTTATCCTTTATTATTAGTAACAAACGGCGGATTTGGTGCCAATTAGCATTTTCTACCAGTCAACCCAGTTGATGATAAAAAGTTGGGGTAAGGTAGGGACCTAATCCATTTAATGTTAAATTGGGAAAACATGTATAATCATTCTATGATTAGTGTGTGCTGCGATCCCTAAATATGTATATACGTAATTTTTAGTGAATATAATTAAATTCATAAAATATTCAATTATCATTTAATATGTGTATAAGGAATTCAGGGCGAGCGGTGCACTGGCAGTTTTAATTAACTCATAACTGTGGCAACCCTAATTGCGGCGCGGAGATCAAAGGGCTCGCCGATAAACACACGGAGCGGGCATCTTGATAAAAAGCACCTCTCGAATTACCCGACTCAGTTTATTTTGTTAGTGCCATAGACCACACAAGTACTAGAAACACCACGCGCCAATATTAGTATTTCTTTTTTTACTAATAATTTATATTACGCAATAAGTAAAAAAAAATATTGATATGTTATAGACGGGATAAAGAAGAAAAGATGAATTAATAGTAATTAGTATGTATTTTTTTTAAATGCTATTGTAACCTAAGTAAAGTAAGTGAACCGTGGACATTTCGATCCGCAATCACGTTTGCAAACAAGTATCTACCTGAATAAAACTACCTCATTACGATATGCATATTTCTTTATGATTAATCAAATGTATGGTTATGATAAAATAGATGTTATCAGCTATTTACAATTATTGCTATTCTATATTGCAGAATACAGTTAATTGAGTAACCGTTTTTTTAATATTTTGATATTATATTGTGGTCATGACATTTCTATAATGTTATAAGCCTACCAGCGTTACGCGAATTGGTAAGCAAAGTGGTTTAAAGTTTATCGTCCTACCAAACATCGGTTTAAGGTTAAATACATCTCTATTTTAGTTATACTTTTGTTTAAATAATTATGTAGTTTTAATAAGTTACTTGCAATCATAACACACGTGACTTCGTAACTTCACTCCTGTAATCCTCGAAGAGGTAGGCAGGGAATCGGGAGGGAAGTAGACCCGGGAATCGAACCCGTGACCTCCCGATCGGCAGTCACACTTGCAACCAACACGACCAACGAGGCAATCATAACACACCTGCCCGGAAAATATTTTGGCCTCTTTTAAAGTATTCCGCCGCCATTTTGAACTTCTATAATGATTTATAGGACCAGTTTAAATTTGTTCTGTTGCTTTGTATTAACACCTTTGCTATCAATATAACTTCATATATATTTAGTTCTAGTAAAAATTGTATTGCCAATGTTTAATTTTTTTACCACTAGAGAATTCTAATACATATTTTAGGTACATGACCAGAAATCTCGCATATTTTATCAGTTGCTCAATAAGCTACTAACTTAGATTTTCTCGAAGTGTGGCTCGGAGTTTAGAAATGTGGCCAGTTGCCCGGTAATTATTGTACTAGATTGATTCTAATTTAGCAAAATGAATCGTCACTTTTCATCTCGAAAATATCTGCGTTGCATATCTCGGCGGGAACTTCAAAGGAAACGATAGCGTGTTACTATAGATGTGATCAAAGAGCCGCCTCTAAGATCTGTATTAATTCAGCCCATGAGCGTAATAAGAAAATGAGTGCAAGTAATCTTAAGCAATTGAGCGAGTATGATTGTGAGATACATTTCGTGTTCCTACCTATTCTCAATTCCGTGTCTAAGGCATTTCGTATGAAGACATCTCATTCTCATATAACTTTTAAAGGCGTCTTCATTTGTAGGTAATTAAAATAATGTTGATGTTATTAATATGTGGATATGCGAATTTAATATGTAAGAAAATACATATTATTTTATCATGTACTAAAACGTAAGTTCACGCCTGTAATCCCCGAAGACGTAGGCAGAGGAATGCAGAACACTCCCACGTGTCACCGGTTACGTTTACGTCCCACTATGGAATAGGTGGTGAGCCCATTGCCATGCATCGGCCACATATGCAGACTCCGAACCACTACTAGTCTATACTCTACTACTACTAAATCCAAATTAAAATTTTTTGTAGTGTTCGACCCGGGAATCGAACCCGGGACCTCCCGATCGGCAATCGCACTTGCAACAAACACGACCAACGAGGCAGTCACAAACACGACCAACAACAAAAAAAAATTGTTTGTAAATTAATTAAATTGAATTACATTGGTTTTTTGAAAGTTGGGAATAATTGATATTTTCTTTACATCACACGCTCATAGTAGCAATAAGTTGAAACGTAGACGACCGTTTTATCAGTTGATAGTTAAAAAATACTTTACATTTTATTACAATGGATTTCTGTTCAGTAACGTTTGATATTATCGTCTATATGAATAAAACTGTACTATTGAAAAAATGTAACGAAAAAGTTGCGGACTAACAATGATTATATAACATGAAATTGTTATTAAGAATACAGCACTTATCTAGAGCTCTCAATACATTCTCTAGCTTCCTGTTAATTCATTAATTTATTGTCTAGGTGTCGTTATGATGCATAAGTTTTACCATTTAATGCATCAGTGAAAGTAAGAAGGTATTAAATTCGACTTCCCGTTATAAAGATGGATAGAATTTTCTTTTCCAACATCCTATGTAAAAACATTTTCGTGAAATGTAAACAATGTAAAAAATGACACATATGTATGTCTCTATTATTGGAACCATTAAGTATATATTGATATAATATACCATTTATCAGTCGTCTAGTCGCCATATTCTAGGCGCGGTTAAATGTCCAAGCCGCCTACGGGCAGCAGCGTAAGGGGTGCGAGAAGCCATGCTCCACGATCCTCAACAGCATGCCTAGCCTGAGGATTATGGGCAAAAATGCAGCAATGAGCCATATGTCCAGTAGTGGATTCGGATAGGTTGAAGATAATCATGATTGTTTCCATAGCACAGACTCTATGTAGTTTGGGCTGCGATGTCCGTGTGTGAAGGGGTCTTCAAATATTATTATTATTATTTTAATTTTTATTATTTATTGCCAGTTTGCACGGTTCATTTATAAATTTTATGAAAATACAATTGAAATTTAACTCATTACAACATTTATAAGGTGTTATAACATAATTATAACATTACACATTTATAACATACTCATCTAAGTGGTCTTAAGAATTTATGTAAAATGGGATAGAGTGAACATGCTAATGAGGTAACTCATTATGAACTTATCATTACTCATTAATATTGATGACATTGAGAAAACCTGCTATCGTATTTGTATGCAGATACGATAATAATTAATGATATATCAATAGAATATAATGAATAATTTAATTTCATCTTATATTAATTTATGTGGAAATTAAAGATCCCTAAATTAAAACAGAGGGAAATGTTATAAAAAATATATATTTTTTAAGTTTCAACAAATAAGAAATACAATAGTCATATAAGTTTAAGACGTATTTTATACAGATATGTCGTAGATATTATTTTCCCGAGATATTATTATTTATTTAGTCTGTACTGTTAGCCTAAAACTACGTTACAGAATTTGAACTTAATGCATATTGGCATTTATATTTCTAACATAAGTTTTATTAGGACTTTTTAAAATCAAGACAAAAGAAATTTTCTTTCTAACATTTAATATTTATAAACAAATTTTTAACCAATGTATGCCTTGCGCAAGCGCTGGTTGAGAGATCCTAGGTTTCCTTGATCCCAGGTCGGGTACCTATTGGACTTTTGTATCTAGATTTGTGCCGATGCATGGCAAAAGTCTTCCCCATATTTCGTAGTTGGACGAAAATGTAGCTGATGAAACGTGGGAGTGTACTACACTCCTCTGCCTATATCTTCTGACATTATAGACGTGATATCACATTTAATTATTTAACCATATTCAGTATTAAGCGTTGTGATCGCGTTTTAAAGTGTCGAGTATAATGATTATCGTAATAAAAGGCTTTTCTAAATCTTAGCTTTCTTTGCCCTATGATATAGAGTGCGTTGACGTCTTTTGTATGCAGCACAGTTAATAAGGTCAACGGATCAAGTTGATATGAAAGTGCGACGTCGCAATATCGCCCGCGTTGAATTTTAATGATATTTGCATTCGTATATGTGCAATATTCTTGGCAGCAATCTCTAGTGCAGTGGTCATTATTTTTTTATGTAATCACGAAGAGTCAGTAAGCTGCGGCGGACATTAAAGATGATTGCGAAATGTTTATTTAAATTAAGAATACTCTACATCAACATACATGTTATTTTTAAGAATATGATCGTTTTACTTATTTTTTCAAAATATACGTGAACATTAGATTCCTTACAATGGTAGAGAATTCAAGTTTTTATCTCTACGGTCATGATAGTAGTGACAATACAAAAACGATAGGGTTATGTGAATAACGGTAGTTTTGTACATATTTTGTCTTAATTTGCCTCTCAATGCGTACATAAGGCTTTACATTGCGATTAGCGTCCATAATTGTTTTTATATGGCGAAGAGATTCTCACAAGTCCAGTTTAAATATACATAGCTCTACAATCGGTGCGTTGTGCGAGGGATATATCGAAATGCAATACAGAAGACAATAAGAAAGAGAGAAATTATTGTTGAAGCACGTTAGTGCTGTAAGGTCTTATCTGGTCATTTGGCATAGATATTCTCTGCCAACTATCTTAGGAACATGGCATAACAAAATAGTAATAGTGAATAATAAAATAAAGTAAATGAATATGTTGTGAAATTTGAAACTAATTTTTTAACTTTTACCTATATACGTTTTCAATGGAGAGGGTCGGAGTCTCTCTAAAGGATCCAATCAGGCGCTCCGTCAGAGAATCAGAGTTTTCGACCTAGTCCAAAGGATTGATAAGCTGAAGTTGTAACGGGCTGGTTACATCTATCGCAAAACCAACAACCGTTTCAGTAAAAGTATTTGAGAATGAAGACGACAGCTCGGTGAACGTAGCGTAAGGCGCCTTCCATCTAGGTGATGTGATGACATACGCAAAGTGGATGGCAGTGGTTGCAGACGAAGAACCGAAGATCGCATTTAGGAAGGGCCTGTGTCTAACAGAGGTAGGAAACAGGTTGATGCTGATAATAATGATAAGTTTTCGAAATAAAACAAACAATACAAATATAGCTTCAAAATAATGCAAAGAGCCTACACAGCATTATCATATTTATATATTTCTTTTCCTATGAATTCCATTACATAAAGTGTACATATTAATAGAAGAAAATTTTCATATTAATATTGAGTTATAGTGGAGACATGTTAATTTTTTATAAAAAGAGCACCTTGTAAAAATATGGTATTTTTACGTAACATCACGCCTTTCATCCCCGAGGAATACTCCCACGTTTCAGCAGTTACGTTTACGTCCCACTATGGAATAGGTGGTGAGCTTATTGCCATACACCAGGTACATATCCAGACTAGGAGCCACTATTAGAAAATCTAAATTAGAAAATATAGCAGTGTCCGACCCGCGAATCGAACCCAGAACACGTTCGACAGTCGCACTTGCAACCAACACGACCAACGAGGCAGTCAGTGGTATTTTTAAACACTATTACATTACATACGAGTACATAGTATAGAATATCACTATGTGGCGAATTGAATATTGCGTTGTAATAGTCATCTGTTTGACGGTTTTTAAACATCGAATACTTCTAATAGCTCAGTAAAAAATAACCTACTGGATTGATAAATTAAAATTCAAGCCGATTAAGTAAGCCACTACAGGTTCGTATTAGAGTACCTCAGGTTTCTTCGAATTAGATGTGAAACAAATAAGTAATAAATTCCTTAATGTGTTGTAACAAAAAACTGACCAAATGTGAGTTATGTAATAAAGCTTACAACATTTAACTGTATAATTATTATATGGCAATATTAATTAAAAAAAAATAAAAAATATAGGCAATAATTAGGACAAACATGCAATTATGAAAGAAAATAAAAATTAATTAATGTCTTTTAAATACTAAGCAGAATATTCATAAAGTCTTGAAAAAAAAAACAATTATACTACAAAGCCGGGTCAAAGTGATTGTTTGTGCAGGCACCGAGACCGCGAACGTGAGGGGCAATCCGTTGCGGTAACGAGCGAAATTCATGAGATTACAGCGCTGAAAGCAATTTTGGGGCATTACTACATAGTCATTTTTGTTTCAGTACGTGTATGCTACTGTTCTCGTTTTCATGTGTTATTTGCAGTAATGTAAAAAAATATGACTATGAATAAATAATGACAAAAAATATGACCTGGGAATCGAACCCAGGACCTCCCGTTCGGCAGTCGCACTTGCAACCAACTCGACCAACGAGGCAGTCAATGTACATTGGTATATACAGGAAGTGGGTTCTGTAATTCATACACATCGTGAAACATGAAGCAGGATACTTAGAACACACAAGCAACGCCTCTCAGACTCTCACGCTGTACAAGCCAGTCGAAACGAAAAAGTTAAATGTAAGCAACATTTCAGATAAATACTCATTTACTGTGTCTATGGTTGTTGAGCAGATCTAAGGAAATCTTGTGAAAACTATAATTTATTTAAATGTAGACAAACTTCTCACGCATTGAGTTTGCTATGTCCTCGTAGATCGCCATTATGGTACTCGTATATTCTAAGTTGATAACCGGGTATACATTTATGAAAAAGGTTTAAAAAATGAAACCAACTTATGTTTATTTGTTCCTTAAGAAAATCTATCACAAAAATATATGTATGTGTTGTTTTGTTGATCAGTGGCCCTGGCTGCTGAGTTGGTTATACATTGAAGTCAATTTAAAGTACCAATATCGATACAAACACAGATGCTCAAATACTGAATATTTTATTAGTTAACGATTTAAACATTGTTAGACAACAATTTAATTAATGAATTCGGACCTCAGTTTTCCCGCGTTTAAATCCATGTAGACACATCCTATAATACGAAAGTAGACTCAACGTACCTCTATTATCTCTGCAGTCTAGTTGTCTATGAAATATGTTATTGCCAGTATTTGTGTCATGCTCGCGGAAGTAACTGAAGTATTATTCATCCACGCTTCTAATATTAAAGAGTACCTACTTACTAGGTTTGTAATGACCGATCTGATATTAAGTAGCTATGGTCTGAGGTATTTATGTGATACAGTTCTACCGTTACGCTGACGGACAGTAAAACAGCCAGAGCATACTGTCCGTAAAATACCAGAATAACATTTTGTTGCCACCCTTTTATTACTCCTTTGCTAAGTACCTACACAATTATCCCGCAACTACTGGAGATCTAGAGCATTCTGCACCACGTTGCTCCAATATAGGCAGAGGTACGAGTTAGTAGCCAATTCGCGTATAGGATATTTTTAAGCCGCTCGTAAGGAATTCACAAGCATATCACTATTGTTTTCTGACATTAACAACTGAAAATAACTGCATAACGAGCCTTCTAAAGATAGCAATGTAGATAACACTTTCCCACTCAAATGTTGACCGCGACAAACGTTGCCAAGCTTTGCAGCTAGGTTTCAATCTACAACTGCGCCATAGTATCAGGGCCTCTTACAATGATAATAATAAGTTCATAGTCACAACAAAATTCGGTAAAACGAGTTAGGTCGCCTTCATACCAGGTTGTTTGTCAACCTCAAGACCACCCGGATACAGCTGGATTCAAAAGGTCCATGGAGGGGCGCCGCTAGAGATCTACACCTAGCATTGACTTGAAATTCTGAATGAAGAACGGGACCAATAGACGAAATCAAACAAAATATAAACCCACATTTCAGTCAAATACATTTGTATATTTCAATAAAACATTATAAAATACAGACACGTGTAATAAACTTACATAGTAAAAGAATGTAAAAATAGGTATATTCTTACAACGAATAGTAAATAAACTGTTAGTAAGTAGTATAAACTGTTAGTAAGTAGTATAAACGATTAATAAAACATCCTCCTGTTGTATAAAACGTGAAGAACTCTTAGATTATTTCTAATAATATGACAAGTAAATAAGAGATATCTATCGAGCTTTAAAGAACATAGGAATTACACAGTACAAATAAATCTTCATTGAATGTAGGGAGATCTCTCTCTCTCACACACACACACTACTGAGTCTCTTTGTAACTATTTTCGAACAGACACCGTGACTAAGTACTTTATTATAGGTCGGAGACAATACTATAGACTAAAGACATTTTATTCTGTGGCATTTGACTTATTCAACTTTCACAAACTAAAAAGTCGATAATGTTAACAGCGAACATTCAAACACATCGTATTATATAAAAATAATACACGGTGCACAAAAAAAACTACATTGGACCATACAAATTTCCACACGGAAGTTGCATTATATAAGTATTAATGTGGATTTGGTTAAAAAATCATCAAATGTCCGTAAGTACATTCATGTATGCCATATAGAGATAGATAGTATATTTTATCCAAGAAACACATTCAATCCCACGTGAAATCAACGATGAATGAAACAGTTCATTCTTCGTCCAATTAACAAAATAAAAAAAATAACACATTTCCGCATAAATTCCGTTTTCTGTTAGTTCCACCCATACTATAATTATATAATAGAGTCATAGTATTGAAACAGTTACATTATTAAACTGGACCCAAGCTATTTTTCCATTGCTTAAAACGGAACGTATATACTGAACATAACCAATTAAAATAATCAAAATCAATTTATTACATCGAAAATAAAATCAAAATAATACTGTTAATGCAATAATACTTTTTTTCTTAAAAATTTTATGGCACTAAATTTGAATTTCAAAATACATAAATTTAATTAGAATGTTGTTGTAACCTTTTTATCTCACGGGCAAGCGTAGGTCTCTTTTGGAACTACGAGAATTCTGGAGCATACTCTGCTCCAGCATACGCTGTTCCAATACGAATTGTCGGAAAGACAATTTTACTTATATTTATATAACGTTATTTTATAGTTAATAGTTACTAGTACTCACTACAGTACACTTAAACCAAGAAGTAAACTATCATTCATTATTGTCATTATATCGTAGTTTTAATAACAAACAAAAACTGTTAAGCATGTCACTTAAAAACTAAAAAAATATAAAAAATGAGTATTACAAAAATACATTTCTTTGTTTTGTCTATGACTATATTTGTTTATAATCTGTATTCTTAAAAATATTGAAACGCGTCAATAACGCTTAATGAATTCTTTTTAAAACTGGCATGAAACGAAATTAAAACTCCACCTACCAAGAAATAGGCCCACAGATATATTGTTTTCCTTTGCAATGTCTTATGCACCAAATCATAACTATAATACCGATACATTACAATATCAAAAGCAATATATTCATGTCATACAAGATCATCTACTTTACAATCACTTTTCATACACACATACATGAGCGAAATTAAAATTACTTGATATATGTATGACTGTTACAATACAAACACAGATAAACCAAGTAGAGTTTTAACACTTTTAAAGTAACTTCACGCCTGTAATCCCCGAAGAGGTAGGCAGAGGAATGTAGAACATTCCCACGTTTCACCAGTTA
>DWFO01000501.1:0-20075 GCA_018246595.1 Mimoniades nurscia nurscia
TGACCAAACTACCTAAATTTAAACAAATGATTATCTAATTACAACATAAGTCTACAATAAAACCTTTACTATTGACCTTTACTAGTTAGAATAAAAAAAAATACCATTGAAACGCGTAATTGCTTTTATTTCAAATTCAACTTACTGTGGGTTGGAACGTTTTTGTATAACTACGTCCTTATGAAGTAATCATGTATGTAGTTAATACATATATCGTTAAGTATTAATTTAGCGACCATTTAAAGCCGATACAATTATACCTTCAAATAAATATTGATGACGACATAATTGGATCGTAATTCCGCGAGGCCGGTTCGATGCAACATTGTAGTAACTGCATTACTTTGAAACGAATGCGGGTGCCTCAGTAAGGAATACCGGCACTGGCTGATCGAGACGAGGCGCGGTCACGTCGCGCCAGAACTGGTCCTCGACCCATTAAATTTTATTTTTACCCAATCATACACGCCAACAAGATAATTTCACGTGCCAAAATCATACACGCCATTACAAATGACGTCGTTCGAAAATAAATGCGAAAGTCAAATCATTCTGTTTGATTAGCACGAAAAGTGTCCCGTGTGTACATCTACGCAAGTTTGTAAATCAGTGATGAAGCAGGAAAAAACAGGTTTTGGTTGTGGTTGTGTCGCGGGAATGAGATGGCGATTGTGTCATGAGTGTGACATTTCCTTTACGAATCGTTTCAGTGATATGCAGCTGCTGTGTGATCAATGACCACGTAAAAAAATCTAAACAGTCTAAAAAAAATCTAATGTTATTATTTATGACAAGAATATTTTTCCCGAACTAATCAAGTCATCTTTTGGAAATTAAGTTAACTTACGAAAATGGTGGGTCTTGAATCTAGTATACCTACTATTTAAATCTGTTGGGTGGTTAATTAAACATGTGAATAATGCTGCTAATTTCCATTCAGTTTTAATCTTATCACATGACGTCTTGAACGTGCCCAGGTGAGCATAAGAATCTGGGTATTTCTTAACCCCTTGGGAATGAGGTAAGAGTACGATTAAAAACTAAATTAGTCTGATCGAACACATTCATGATGAAAACCATGGGTAGTGTCGTAAACTTGGGAAACCTTCTAATAAATTACTTGCAGCTTATTCCAAAATTCTCAACAAACTGATATAATGATTTCGGTAACAAATGCAACACAATCGACTTATTGACTCTAAGGAATTGGTCAATAGCTAGTTCACTTACCATTTTATCTATTATTTTCCTGACCATTGCACAATTGTTATACTTGTATTAATGTTAAAAATATTATATATTATACCATCAATTAATCAACCCTTATGTACTGTTGAACATAGGCCTCACGTCTCGAGAATGACAAGGCTTAAAGCCATAGTCTGTCACGCTGGCTTCGCAGACTCACACGGGAACGGACGGGACGACTCGGGAAATGTTACGATGAAATCTTAACGAATGCATTTCTTTCAAGATGATTTCCATTACCGATGCCGTAAGAGATATTCAATGATAGAATTCATACATTCTTCTAAATATTCTTCAAGCTAGAATCCCCAGAATTGGAAGTTGAAAACTAAACGAATAGCCTATCATTCTACATCGCTATGTTTTATATTATAATAATGTTCATAGTTCGTAGGACGCAGAAACAGTCCAACCGATCCCTCTTTTTGTCCACACTTGACGATATAAATTAATCATTCAAGTATACTTTGTTTTTCCATCAAGGTGATCGTTTCAAAACGAGTTTGAAAACTAAGAGTTAGATAGATAATATTTATACACATTAAACGTCTCACACTGATATGATTACGTCGAATAGACCAATGATTGATTTTCAATAAATAAATAAGGGAATTATTACTTTATACGTAGAAAGAAGATTGTGTTATTGTCAATGTTGATTTGAAGTTCACGATAGCAGTGATATCGTATATGAGGAAGTTACGACAAATAGCTCAATTTTAAAATTGTATGACACATTGCATTTCATTATCCATTCCTTTTTCATTTATTTGACAAGCGTATAAACACGTATCCCTACATTAAATTTTCATCCACAACTACGTCAATAATTTAAGAACAATTTTATAAAAACATCACATTCTTCTTGCGAAAAATAAACATTTGGAATTTATGATCGTTGGAAAAGTAGCATTTTAATAATTAATTCGTTTTTGTTTATTTTATGTATATTATTAAGAAATAATAAAGTAAATAAACTATAATTCATCCTTAGTGACCAATTAGAGTAGTGTTACTGTATTTTACTTTTTTACAAGTGGGTATGGGATTCGGCGGTAAAGAGGACGTGCTCAGGATTAATACTTGTATAGGGAAAGTACGAGACTGGAATCACAAATTTTCATCAATATCATTACCAGCTGTTTTATCGTTTCACTGTGGAACACAGTATGCTCGCTGTATGAAAGGGGTTAACGCCACGCTGGGCGATTGCAGGTTGGCAGAGTCCACGCGCTTTAACGAACACGATGCAAGTATCTAACGAGGGTATCACTCCATTTTCTTTCTCCACTAGTTACTGCTTCAAATCCCTCAAGTTCTTGTAAACACATGGTAATTGTTTCTCACTACAATTCATTATACGTCATTTATATATTATTTATACTCGTACGTCAAACTATTGTAAAATAATATAATTTAATACGCAATACCAATATACCAAACTAATGTTTTAAGTTCCATTAAGAAACTCAGCTTCGCAGCCTGCTGACGACTTCTTACGTATTTATTTTACATAAATATTCCATTAACTGAGTTCTGTGCAATTGGTTTCTTTAAATCTATATCTATCTGCATATATTATTTTAAAATAAACATTTATATTGTTGCTATTAATAAATGATTTAATTTTATTATGTGACCAGACTACTGAATTATATTACTAAAGAGTTTTAGTCGTTCGAAAAAAATGGGTGGAGAATAAAGAATAAGTAAAGTTCAAAGGACAATGAACTAATTAGGCATTCCTCTAGGTTCATGGACTCAAAAACACACATGCAAAAATGAAATCATTCACAACAAAAATGAAAAAAAGGGTACCTACTGTAATATTCCATGGTGTGTAGTGTAGCGTCCTTTTCCTTGTATGAGATAGTGCAGGGCATGACACGCCGGCCACGAGGGGTTGACGAGCTACCCATGTCACGTTTTTTCTACGTGACATGCAGGCCTGCTCATGCCTTTTCCTATCCACCGCTGCAGTGTTAAAGTAGACGTTTTGAAGTGGGGACCTCCGCTTATATTTGTATTTTACCACTGCAACTATTTACTTTTATTTTTTAACCGACTTCAAAAAGGAGGAGATTCTCAATTCGGCCGGTATATATATTTTTTTATGTTTTTCGACTAAGTTTTCTTTTCAGTGACTAACATAATTAGCTTCGAATAAGGTAATAAGTATTTTGAATGATTTTACTATATTTCATTGCTACTATTATTATTGTTATCATCTGTAATTTATAGGTAGATCGAATAACTGCAAAATTTGCACCGTTGTATGTATCGGTATGAAATTATTTAATTTGAGTAGGTACATTTGAAATATAGTAATAAGTAAGTCTCTGTTATATAATAATTCGAAGTGTAACGTTAATTTCAAACATAAAAGAGTAGGAAGACTAATCATAATAAATGTTTTAATAACAATTAGCTCGTCTATCTTTCACAAAACGTCATGTTATCTAGCATAAATAAATATGTACATAAATATAACTGGGACAACTTTTACGTTTCCATTTATCGGTCCGTATCGAATCATTCGATGTTCTTTAATCTCTGCTTATCTCTTTAGTCGTAAATTAACGCGGCTCAAATTTGTCGGAAAGTCGGTACCTACGCGTGAGCTGTATACTCGCCTTGTTCGGTCACAGGCGTAAATACCAGCGAAAGGGCGATACCTACAAAGTAATTGTAAAGAGTGCGTCATTATAAGATCCAACTCTTGCGGATCACTTCACGTGTGGTTTATACAAAGCTACGCTAACATCCTTACTCGAGTGTCTTGTTGTGGGTAGCGGTATCGTTGTTATAGTACAGATGGCAGCACTGTCGTCTAGGTGGCAGCACTACCACCTAAATGGCTACACCATTTAGTCAGGAAGTTGCCGACGTAATAACGTTTGATCAGTTACATTAATTAGACATATACCCTGGTTTTCTAGAGATTACACATATGTATATATGTTTTTATACCTGAGACCCTCTTTATCGGTCCAGTGTTTGTCGAGGATCGTCTCTGCATGAGAGGGATAAGGTCACGCTAGCCAAGTACGGGTTGGCGATTTCACAAGCCTAAGAGAAAATTTTCAACTTGTACTACGGCTAAATGGACGGCGTTATGTCCCTTTTTGAAATTTACGATAATTGAAACGTAATGTAAACGATAGTAAAAATTTAATTCATGATTATATTATAAACATAAATGTTACTCTATTATGTTGTGTTCATTAAATTCTAAACGTAAAATCACGCCTGTAATCCTCGAAGAGGTAAGCTGAGAAGTGTAGCACACTGTCACATTTACCTCCCATTTATTTCTATTTTACGTTGAAATAGGTGTTTTGGGTTTTGATAATATTTAAATTTGGGATTGTTCTACATTTCATAATACGACCACTATTATCTCTTGAACGACATAATAAGGGCTTAGATTGTTCGTAAATAAAATTCTTATCGAAAAATTGTTCAGGAGCTACGAAATTGTTGTCTACTATTTAAATAATTGAATACGTAATGATAATTATGCTACTGGATTTAAAGATCGTTTATAACTATTTTCCTCTTGTTTTCTGCAATATTTTCTGCCAATTCTTATATTCTTTATATGGAAATTTTTACGTTTATTGAATAAATTTAACTATTACGAAACACTTTTTGTAAATAACAGCAAATAAATGCACATATTCGTAAAAATATACCTAAAGTATTACCTCACTTTAATATTCAGTATTATGTCATGGCTCGTTACTTTCTGTGCGGTTTAATAATAGGAAGGTGTGTATATTTTCTTTTATCGCTAAAAGCAATTTTTGTAATTTAGTTGAAGTTTATCACCACATTGGTTAGCCGCATCCTTTCTAACCAGGTTTCATAAAAACTTATAACGGGACCTGGCAGGACGTATCATCACGCTTGTATTTCCCTGAAGGGGTAGGCTGAGGAGTGTGGTATAATACCTCGTTTAACCAGTTATATAATAAGTCCCACCATGGAATATGACCTCCAGGTGAGCCTACCGAAATATAAAATCTGGCATGGCGATATATTAATAATAATAATAATACGTAGAAATTTTATACAGTCCTAGAAGATAGTCTGTCAGCACGAACAGTTTGAGCTTTTATTTGGACTATTTGCTTTTTTATTGACTATTGATGATAAATAAATCGGTCTAAGTAACAAATGAATTCATTTCAGTAAGTTTCGGCCTTTTACTTTAGAATATTTTAATACTGAAAGAAAGTTAAAGTAATTTAATTATGAACGCCTTGGTGTATTTAGTGATACATATATGAAAATATTCGTATATAAAAATAAAGTAGAACACAGATGTCCACGGGCCGAAACGATCATATTTAATGTCATGAAAAAATATATTTAAATGAATGGACGAGGTTAAAAATTAAAAAAGAACTTAGATCGAATCCATTGAACTACATTTGACGGTTTTACCTACTTACTTTTAATTACTATGCACATAGATAGGAACTGAATTCAAGGTTTATTATACTAAGAAGTTTTCATAATAGATACGCTAGTTTTAAATTACATATAAGTAATACTTAGATATTAAACAACACTTTTACAAACAAAACTGGAATTTCTGTAATATCTACATCCACACGTAATGAATTCGATGTGGTATTGTAATGCTACAATACGATACCACATCAGGTACTCGTACCTACACACTAACAATTTTGTGTTATTAACGTCACAGCCTTAGCCCTTATATTTATTATATTAGACAATGGCCCTAACGCTTCTCATTCTGAGAGGAGACGGAAACTCAACAGTTGAACCATAAAGAGTTAATGTAATTATACGAACGTTCATATAATTCGTACGTAAGATCCAGAAGAAAGAGAATTTGACTTGAAAGTAACTAGAGTAGAAAAAGACGAAGGATTTCGGTATTCAAACACGACTAAACGGAAATTCTTGCTTCAACCTAAGACACGGTTTTTTACTATCTGTATTCTGGCTCGGAGTCTGGACATGTGCCAGGTATATGGCAATAACTTCACCACCTATTCCATCGTGGCACTTTAAAGTAACTGGTGAAACGTGGGAATGTTTCTACATTCCTCTGCCCTACCTCTTCGGGGATTACAGGCGTGATGTTACTTTTATTTATATTTTGTCGATATTTAAAAAATAAACGTTCACGTACACGTTAATAGGTTTTTTTTTTATTTTTAGCCTAAAAATATATTATATCAAAGCCGTACTTGCTTAATGATAATACCATGAATCTTAATGCAGCAGAACGTCTCACCAATCTGAAGTCCTATCAGATCTAAGGTCGAGTACAGATGTAATACTCATTAGATCTACGCTTGCTCGTTTCTTGGCGCGTCCTAATTCATTCAGTTTCATTCATGCCTGAACATATTTGCGAGCGTAAGTGTAAACGAACAATTGCTAATGTAGCTGTTCTATCAGCTGTATACTTAGCAGTAACGTTTATCTATATGTCAGCGCGAAACGTATGTACATGGTAAGACAGCAAACTAATAAATATTTACGTAAGGAAGTGTATGGCTGTTATGTAACGCGATCTAAATAGATGATTGCAATTTTTTTCCTCACTTCGTGACTTTGTTGCTGTCTTTTGTGCTTGTGTATAATTTTAAGCATTCTTTTATAAATGTACATAGATCAGTTCTGAGAGCAGAGTAGATTTCGATCGTATATAAAATAGAACTTCAGCATATTTTGATAAAGTCTATTTTTACATTTCAATCGTTTTGTGACAGCGCTCCCGCATCTTTCATTTGAAATTTAATCTTTCATTTGAATTGACATTTCTTTTGAAATAGATCTTTATGGATTTCTCCGGAAATTTATCAATACTGTAGTGTTTGTATGTTGTTATTATGTTTCTAGAGTAAAAATTTTTAGTCATACAAACAAGTCTCTGATAAGAGACAACCCTCAGTGTCAAAAGAGCATCCCAAAGATTAAACATATTAACTTTAGAAAATCCATTACCATCACGAACTCTACCGCGATGCCTATCGTACACAGTATGCTCAAATTTTTGACGTTCGGAAATTAAACTGAAATCTTTCTGACAGAATAGTAGCACAGATTGTGACAGATTTTTAGCAATAGGTACTACCACGTAATTTCCGAAAGCAATCCGCCGGGATCCAATGGTACGCTTTGGCATTCGTCTGAGGCGCCTTAGTAATACGAGGTTAAAGTGTTTTATTCCTTCTCAATGAAATTGACACATTAACAACGTATTTTAACTGTCCCCATGAACACGCTGATTATAACCTATGGAACTAAAAAGCTAATCTTTTAGCATGGTACCCTTATAATGAGATGGATAATTGGTCAGAAAAGTTGATAGTCGAACCTCTTTATGGGTGATAATATATGAAACACTATTATTTCACGGTCGTATTTGCTCAGATGTTAGTATTCTCGTATATAATAATTACTGCAGGTAATGAAATTTCGAAGACGCAATTTTCTAATATACTCGCCTAGGGAGGAGCAGCAGAGTAATATGAAGTTAATACGGACTATTTAGAGCACATATGTTATATCCCTTTGAAGCATTATTATGAATCTGTTTTTAAATATCCGTTATAAGAAATAACTAGGTGCCCTTGTTATAAAGTTTGACCTCACACTGTAGTCGGCGATGGTGCATTAAAGTAACGAAAATCTATACGAATAGAATCTCAGATAACGACTAGGTTGTTATGAATATAAGTGGCTAGTTAGACAAATACCATCAAAATGTTCTCATATTAAAGAGTTTGTGTGTAATTACCATAAGCATAGCCGTAAAGCATTTGAAAACCAGCACACCAGAACCGTTTTTAATTACAATATTTTGTGTACTTTAATTTGGCGTTCTTAATTTCGTCGTTTCGTATATTCATCTATGTATGTATCTCTTAATTTATTTTAATACCGTATGATCAAACGATTAATTTAAAAATTGCAGCCAATATAACAATTCATTTCATTGTTTATGAAGATCTATGACCTGTATCGATGATATTATAGATGGCGACACTATAATAGGTCATTACTGTAGAAGTGGAGAAAAAATATACGGAACAATATTTCGATATGAATAGCGTCGGTTAAACTGCCTCTGTTAAATAAAAATTATGAATTTTGTTATTATCCTGTAACGGTCAAGTGGGTCTAATAATAGCAACTGGGAATGGCTATATAAAGCGCATTTTGAACTTTTAAAAAGTAATTATTGGAGGTTATGTTTAGGTTAGGTTAGGTTAGGTTAGGCAAGTTTTGGAACATTTCAAATAGCCAAACGCAGAGGGGCCGTTTGTGAACTATCGTCGTAAAGCAACTACAATTGCTTATGTTACGTAAAGTCTCCGATACGCTGCGTCTTTACGAGCCTTTGTGTCGATTGCTACTAGCCGTACCGCTCGAGTACTGTTGCCAACAACTGCTTTAAGACCAAGTTAATTATTATTTTTTACTT
Organism: Mimoniades nurscia nurscia; assembly: GCA_018246595.1. Taxonomy (NCBI): domain Eukaryota; kingdom Metazoa; phylum Arthropoda; class Insecta; order Lepidoptera; family Hesperiidae; genus Mimoniades; species Mimoniades nurscia. The sequence continues at coordinate 8,723 of DWFO01000501.1, forward strand.
AAAAAATACGTAAATGTTTAATTATCAAACGTTACTTCAAACATTTGACGAGAACAACGCAATGATGTATTATTTATATTTAAGTAAATGTTGCTGGATTTTTCCATATCGTACGTATAATTCTTTTAAAACGCATTCATTTTAAGCAAGGTCAATACAGTTCGGTCGCTTGCACAGTAAAATTCAGCATAATGTCAATATATATACTACTTTTACACCAATAGTGTAGTCGTAACGGCAGTTGGGCCAATGCGTAGGCAATATGCGCCACAATTTATAATTGTAAAACAACAACATTAATATAGGTACCAAGTAATGAAATTATAAAAGTTTCTCTTATTTCTTGTCCCATTTGCGATTGAGGTTTATTGAAAAAGAGTTTCAAAAATGTGTGTACATTAATTTATTATAGTGACCAATCCGTTTTGGTGAAATTTGAACTTCATGTTTTGTTTCCGAACCCGACACAGACTGTATTGAGAAGCGAAACACGTGTTGAACCAAGTTCAATATGTTTTAAATTTCAAATTTCGAACAGAGAAAATGATTTATTGTGTAAGTGCAATTTAAAAACAATAGCCGAACAAAAAAATGGGGGACTAAGAAACATAGAACGGAAATAGCTGGCAGTAACACAAAAGGATGTGGGTCCCTTTGCATTAACTTTGTTGGTTTTGTCGAATCTATCTACATTTATTATGGGTACGCCTTAGAAAAACCAGCGTCTATTTATATTTAATGTGAAGTTAATAGAAATCGAATACTAGAAAAAATTACATGACAGTTTATTTTTTAGTTTTGTTTTGTTGGTACATATGTAGATACATACGTCAGTCAGGGGTCTAATATGGTTGAAATACCTATGTCTAATATTTTTTACTAATATTTTCTTGAGCCTGCTACTTTTTTTTTCAGACTTGTTTATGTTAACAGGTGTAAAATATTTTTTCTAATTTCTTTTTCACATTTGGCAGAGTGATTTTCTCCCACGACTGTATGGTGTAGGCACTGTAGGCAGTGAAAACTACACCGGCGGACGTCACCCGGTAGCGAACAGGTCACACCGTCGCTGAGCGCACTTGTTCACATCTCCATACCTATTCATAACTGAGAACATACCTCTCAATAATTCGTCATAGCCGATCGGCTACACTAGCTAGCGTCGATCTTTAATTGATTAAAGACACAAATTTAAAAAACCGAAGCGAAATGATTTGCGTGAATATTATAAAAATTGCGCATTAAAGTCATATAAAGTCCTTTAGTCCAATGGTCATATTATTCCGGTTAAATTGAACACACATTTCAATACTGTAGAAGTAACCTGTCAGATCTGTAGTCACTTTTTTTTTAAATTAATGATGGGCTATCGTTTGACTGTAACTCCGCCTGAGAATGGTTGTCTAGGAAGAGTCTATTCATCCTTGCCTGGAAAAGACCTAGGTTATATGTGTCTGTCATATTTGGCTCTTAGTACTCTGTCTATAGCGCCCATCACGTAATGGATTGGGCGTGATGTTATAATAATAATAATAATGTAAACTCCTATATCCTGGAAGCAGACATACTCACTTCCTTCAATAGATATATAAATGTAAATAAAATATCTTTCAATAAATATTCCGACATGTTAATGAGACAGGTGACAAAATCATATTTACCGTCCCTGTTCGAGAAGGCAGGGTCACCTATTTAGCACCTTAGTCATGAGGACTTTCTCTTGCCTCGCGCCCTCGTACCAAGGAACAAATTTTCCAACGACGGCCGATACGGAGATCCTATGTCATAGAAGGTCGATTACATACGTGCGCACAATAACTCTTTTCTTAGAGCGGAAAATAGATTTCAAGCTAAGTAACTTAGTTATAATTATGCCTTTCATTTTCAAATCGCGCCTAACTCTTGATTACAAACTTCACTAACGCAGCTGTGACGGAAAGTAATTAAAAAAAACCTATAGCATTTCGGTATTTCAGTTTACTGTAAGTATTACATTTCAGACATCTAAGATTTAACAATAACAATACTTTCAAAGTGCCAATTGTTATAATCATATTTGTAAACGAGCTTAATATAGCGACGTACAAATCTAATCCTGGGAAGAACAACACATGACGTTTCCTAGTGTACAGAGCAAAGCCGATATAACTCGCTGGATTGCCAGTTGAGGCAGAAAAAGTCTTATCGGTCGCCCTTCGACTAATCCCATAAATAAATACGGAACGACTGGTCGCGGCGGTGCCGAATGCAAATCTTGTGATTTCCTTTTTACTGCCCTTGAAACATGTGACTTTCCAAATATTACTTTAGCTGGATAGGAAGTGAATATTTATATGACCGTCAGTTTCACTTCACCTTCTTATATCTGTTTGTGCCAATATAAACTTTCAGTTCAGTCCATTCACGTATAAAATAAGCCAAAAACATCGAGTAGATGTGTACGAGAACACCGCTGTGCTCGACAAACGGCCATCTGATCCTAAAGCAATCCTAAAGGGAGCTTGTGTTATGGATACCAGGGCTACATACATGTAATACTTACGTGAATCTTTTTTTTACACCTCCTTTTTGTACACCTAGACATAGGTTAAATACGTGTGCTCATCATACAAATATTTGTCCGGGTAGGGAATCGAATCCACGATCCCCGATGCAGCAGTCAGGCTCAGTAAACGCTGAAGTAAATCCGCACATCTGTCTTATGTAATGTAACTTCTGTACTGTCAAATTATCTCACCACCTGTCCCATGGTCGGATGTACACGTAACTGGTGGAACGTGCAGGTGTACTACAAGCCTCTGCCTACCTATTCGGCGATTACAGGTATGACGTTACATAATATTAAGGACACACTTAAAATCTCATGTTTTCTTTATTATACTATCCACACGCTAGAGAAAGGTACTATATACCTACATATTATGTAAAATTCTATACTAATGACATTCATCATCAGCCAACCAAGATATAGCTCACTGCTGGATATAAGCTCTCCCAAAGAACACTACCGCCCCCTGTCCTCGCTCGCCTGGCCGGAAGATGTCCTACACTGCGTTTGCCAACTCGAGGTCTCCACTCCAGAACTAAATTAAAGTGATTATATTATATTAAATAATAATTCCTGTATAAAATATATTTTTGTAATTTGAAATCCATTTGTGTTTAGTATCCGACCTGGTACACGACTGCCTCCTCTAATCTTGGCCGTCGTAAATGGTTTAGTAACTTCATGACTGCATGCATCTTACACATTATCTAATCAGTGTTAGCTGTACAAATATTAGATAATGGCCACCCTTATCACATACACCCAGCAGCAATTATTATTATCACTGAACTAACAGTGCGGCTCGTATTTACTTTCTAAGGCTTGATATGTGTCGACTGTGGGCTGATATACGATACACAGCTCGAGACTCGACTTCGACTTGACACACGTAGGCTCGACGCACGTTTTAATTCGATGCATGCATGTCGTTCCATTTGGTGTTTTAAATTTTTTATTACGCTCTATTTAGTTAACAACAATATTTTATTAGCACTTTGAACAAAGTGATGATTTATAATATAGATTTATGCCTTGTTGGTCGTGTTGGTTGCAAGTGCGGCTGCCGATCGGGAGAGGTCCTGGGTTCGATTCCCGCGTCGAGCACTACTAAATTTTTCTAATTTTCTAGTAGTGGTTTGGAGTCTGGATATGTGCTCGGTATATGGCAATAGGCTTACCACCTATTACATTGGGACGTAAACGTAAATAGTAAAGCGTGGGAGTGTTCTACATTCCTCTGCCTACCTCTTCGGGGATTACAAGCGTGATGTTAAGTTTATAACTTAAAGTAATATTTTTTATTAAACGAGACAATTATTGGGTATTTTTTATAGAATGGTTGTGGAGTTTGTTTTTTTATAGACGCGAGTTTTTTAAATAGATTGAAACGATTTATTGCGAGCGGAATGTGATAAAGATTTTTATAGATATTATAAACAAATAACTAAATAGAATATGACAAAGTTAAGTTATTAATTGTAAGCCGAATAATAATGTTAAGTAAGAGTATTGAATAAGAGTAAATAATAACGTTAAATAAGAGACCTATGACTAGCAATACAGATTACTTGTTATGTCACAGATCTCTCCGCGTTTATATTAGCGGAACATCGTGGCATATACTCCAGCTATGAATATACTCCACTATGTTATATCAAAACAAGAGGGCCAAATATATCAGCAACAGGAAATATGTATTTATTTAATATTCCCTAGGAGGCACAAAAACGTTTATGGACATTTGCCAATTCACAAATTGTACTAAAGAAGAAAACATTGTGAGAAAACCTGTAAAGGTTTAGGTTTTTTTTTGTGTTTTCTAAGACATGTGAAGGTTGCTAACCATTCTTGGCCAACGTTGCAAACTATAGTCTTAAGTTTTGTCATTCTTTGAAGAGTCCTTTGTGCCACAAACAGGGGAACGATAAAAGGGTCAATTATGATGACGATCATAATGATGATACATCGTTATCGTAAGATCACGCATATTATACCGGAGTGGTAGGCAGAGGCGCGTAATGCACACTCATGTTTTTCCAGTAATGTAATAGGTGGAATAGATTGAGGCTATTGCCATACATCGGGCAGAAATCTAGGTTCCGAGCTACTACTAGGATTTTCAATTTAGGAAAACCCGATAGAACCCCACCGAGGATCGAACCCAAAACTTCTCGATCAGCAATCGCGCTTGCAACCACAAGATCAATGAGACAGTCAAATTGTTAAAAATAAAACATTGTTTTCGATCAGCAAAAACGTTAGATTCATGACCATTTGAATTAAATTTATAATATTAAATAATTATTTGTGTTGGTACATGGTACGACTGGCAACGAAAAAATTGTATGCCAAAAGTTAATTTATGTGTTTTAATGTTGTATGATTTGTTCAGATGAATACTGACTTGAATCACAATATCTTTGTAACAGTGACTGGCATTTTTAATATACATATATTAACATGTAATTAACGACTAAATATGAACTTTTATTAAGTATGTTCGTTTTTTAGTTCGTCGAGCTTCAGATTATGACATCCGCTTCGTTTGTATAGGTACACATTTGTAACGGTTAAACAGTTACAATTTGGACCCTATTACTATAGGAATAAGGTTTAAATAAACAAACAAAGTTAGCGATGGGTCGTTTTGGAGGTATCGAATAGCTTGTCAAGGCCAACCTTATCTCGGTGTTGGGTTACCAGAGCTGCCGACTCAGCTCTAGGAACATAATTTGATGCCGACTGAATTTACATTAGTTTGATTGGAAAATTCTAATATCGGGACCACAGAAACATCATATTATTTCTTTATATTTTTAAATTACTATATTACAAACGAGCGATTGTGGCCATACCCGGATATTCGTCTAAACGTTTGTTTGGAAAATTGGTTAGAAAGGATAACAGATGAATATTGGCTTCTCACCTCTGTTCAGAGTGTAAAAATACAGTAACAGTGGCCCTCAGTAGAATATCCATTATTATAATGAGAACGTTTAGAATTTTCGAATGTCAATAATTATAAAGGCTTTACCTAAGTAATTGAAATTTAATTCTTATTGAAAATGAAATTTAATTGCGACTGGCCCGTTTGGTGCATTGGTTAGTGAACCTGACTGTTGCGCCAGGGGTCGTGGGTTCGATTCCCACCCAGAATAAATATTTGTGTGATGAGCACAAGTATTTGTTCTGTGTCTGGGTGTAAAAAAAAAAATCTATTTAAGTATATATTTATATGTACATATGTAGTTTATCAGCCGTCTGGTTACCATGCCACAAGCTCTGTCGATGCTTACTTTGGGATCAGATGGCCGTGTGTGGAGATGTCCCGAGATATTATTATAATATTATTATTATTATTATATAGCGCCATCTTACGGACGCAATCTGATCTCGGATTTAATGCCAGACTTTCTTCGAACTGAGGCTGCGTTCGAATAACTGCTACTGATATGACAACTACAAAATTATAAAAATGCAAAAATGGAAATGGAAATATGAAGTATATAAATATTGATCAAGTATCGGAAATTTATTGGATGCCTGAATAATAAACATGGTAATTAGGTATACTGTAGTTTATTTCCAAAAACACTATGCACAATATATGACTACAATGGTTGAAGACAGTGGAACGTACTTTTATTGGCAAAAGGGCACAGCGCAGCTTAATTTATGAGACATGCAGATCCTCGCACGGCTGCATTTGACTAAAAACATAATTCTTATGCAACCTCCAAAGCAGGCCATTGATTATAAGTCGTCCCTTTTCGTGTACACCACCAGAGAATTCACTTACGTATTTAGTACACATTCCAATGCAACTTCACTATAGGTATGTGAAATGAAAAATTTAAAAAATATATTATTGAAATAATTTGTATAGGTCTCATCCCTAATTGCCATAATCTAAATGGGTCATAAACATAATTGGCTTATCAATGTATCAGGTGCCTCTGGAGGGCTCCCTAATCTATACCCCTCCGCCCCTCGCCCCTCCATCCTCATGCGGGTCGCGTATTAGCACTTCCTGTGGCGTCATTCACACACCAGCTCGCTCCATAGAAGTAACCTTGGATTTGCAATCACTCAATGCATCAATTACTTGTATCGATGTACGTCAGGACCGGATGAAGGATGTTCGGCACTAGTACTAGGTTCACTCTACCTACCCCGTTAAGGATCTGGCGTGATATTAATAAATCTGATTTTGTTCCCATGGACTTTTGTAACCGACCTCACACAGGATTGTTGCATGAGGACTATTATTTCAGGTAGTAAGCTAAAACAAACTCAATACTTAATAATATAAGAATATTTTAAATTGGTAATTAATTCTAAGACAGGGGTCTCCTGACCCGCTCATTGTCAGCGTGACAGAGTATAGCCGAAAACCTTTTCATTCCGAGAGATCAGTGTACAAAAGTGCAAATATGTATAATTCGAACTTAAAATAAAATTCCATAATGAGATGTAAACGTAACTGGTGATGCCTGGGAGTGTACTACACTCCTCTGTCTCCCTGTTCGGGGATTACAGGCGTGATGTTACGTTTTAAAAAAATAACTATATTTCCTTCTTAAAAATCACATGCAACTACCAGAAAGAACACATCCTGAAGTAGTAATGAATGGTTCAGATGTATTAACATACATAGATGTATTAACAGAATAACATACCCTATGTAATAAAATAATAAAGTGGCCACGTTCAATTGATCATGGTATTTAAATAAAAGAAATAAATATACTTTATGAATCCCAAGCCTCAGTTTCTAGTTTACAACAATAAGATAGATTCCACGCTCACAATAAAACTGGGGCGTTGTTAAATTAACCTAGAGGCTGTGATACGATATTTTGAACCTTATTGCCTGTTGCAAAAGTCCTATTCTCTCTCCATATAGACCGGTAAAATGCATTTTGGTGCAGTTGAAGCCAATAAAACAATGCGACTACATCAAGTGACGTCACTTGATAGTTATTTAGATAAACACAGTACGAAGTAGTTAGAAGGATGACAATTTCAAAGTAATAACAGTATATAACTCAGTAGTTACACACAAAGTTGACACATTACACACATCCTGATGAGACTGCACATAGAACACACACTCAAATTACAACATATTGTAATTTTAAGGTAAATTTTTATTTCTACCTCAAATATTTCTATCTAGGTATGTAAATTTCTCTACGTGGAAAAAGCGCAGCAAGTGTGTAAGGATAGTAATACTTGGCAATAGATGCTCTCTGCCTACCCAGTAAATGATCTGGCATGAAGACGTGCATGTATGTATTTACTTAAAACATCACGCCTATAATCCCCGAAGAGGTAGGCAGAGGGGTGTCGTACACTCCCACGTTTCACAAGATGCGCTTACGTCCCACTATGGATCACGTGGTGAGCCTATTTTATTTATAACAAAACTCATAAATTACGATTGCTATTTTGTAATCACCCCGTATCACATGCGTCGCAAGCAGAGAGCACTGTGCGTCAAATACTTTCACAAACGTGACTCCATTCATCGATCTTTTAATACAGACATGCTGCTGTCAGACAATCCTGGCCTTCCCATAAGCCTTCTTTAAAACCAAATATTGAGAGTGAGCGAGACTCCTCGGCCTAACACCATGTGTAATTGACTTCAGAAGGTCCTCAGGGAGTAAGGTGAAAGTAACGAATGCGAACATTTCTATCCATACACACCTAAAGTGTTCCTTTCATTATTATTTGATATTAGAATTACGACCAAGTGGGCTCTTGTTAAAATTTATAATAATAACATAGAACCGTCAATCATTAAGTACATTATAATTTTATTGAAGCGTAACTCTTTAATTTCATAAAATTCAAGAACCCATTACTACCGCATCGACAATACTAGACCTTGGTCGTACACACACTCAGTAATATACCTTAATGTGAACAAAATACGGTTCTAATTGCTTTAAAAATGTTACATTCACCCTCTAATAAAATTGATGTTCTGATTCGGTCAAAGCTCAACTTCGTACAGCGGATAGCGGGATATATGAATTTTAGTATAACGTATCACATCAAAAAGAAATAAACACAACGATGAAAATCGTCGTCATGTGAAGGTAAATAATATATGTTACGTAAAGTAACATATAGTAACATCACGCCTGTAATCCCCGAAGAGCTAGGCAGAGGAATGTAGAACACTCCGACGTTTCAGCAGTAAATATATGTTATGTCACGCCTGTAACCCTCGAAGAAGTAGGCAGAGAATTGTAGTAAACTCACACGTTCCAGCTACGTTTACGTCGCAATATGGAATAAGGTGGTGAGTCTAGTGCCATATACCGGCCTCAAAATCCAGCCTCCGAGCCACTATTAGAAATTTCAAGTTAGAAAAATTCAACAACACAACCCGGGATTCAAAGTCAGGACCTCCCGACTCTCGACCAACGAGGTAGTCAAATGGCAGTATAGGGTATAATTTTCTAAAACACTGAGCTGATGTCGCAGACGACATTCATCGTTGACAGTTTCATGAATTGTCAGCGACATAAATGTTATCATTGATCAACTATACGAATCTGTTTCTCATAGTAAAACAATGGTAAAATTATTAGATTACAAGTACTTTGCTTTTTTGGGGTTAATAATAAAAAAATCTAGATTAAAACTGTGTTGAATTGTAATTCTTAAAGAATAAGACTGCCTCGTTGGTCGTGTTGGTTGCCAGGGCGGCTGCCGATCAAGAGGTCCTGGGTACAATAATAAAATGAAATAAAAAAAACTTTATGTTCTTTAAGAATGATTATAAAATGTAGCGTTTCCAAATCGCCTTCTACTCGTAACTTTCACTGTTTTGACCGCTGCTTTTGATGCGAGTTGAAAAGAAATATATTTCAACAAACCACTCGAGGCATGTTAACGATGCAAAATAATGTGTAATATTTAATTTCATTCTTCGACATTTTATATGGCAGCTGTTAATTTTTAATGTAGGGTCCAATTTATTTTGTATTATGCAAACATTTGCGAAAACCCTTGCATAATATACAAATGTATAGATTTAGATTATACATTATGTACATAACTGTAGTAGGTACGTCCAAGTGTGAGTTAGACGCCTCAAAGTGACACCGCGAGTCTGACCAACTTCGTAAGAAATGTTGTTATGGGAGCAATCCAAAACAACACTGTAGCTGTGTGTAGCAACATCGTAGTTCAAAAAATAAACCGGACACTCACTTTGGCCGTATATGGTAACAATTTTACATGCCTCATGCACTTCCTTGATATATTAATACGCCGCGGTTGCGCATAATTTAGTCTCAATTAAATATCAATCAGTCGCGAGAGGTGTTAACGTATTCATAATTTTCGTTAATGATCGCCAGTACGCGGAGGGCCTTGGGGAAGCTTGGCTTTTTGTTTAATTTGCATTCTGAGGAACGTTTATAAATAACTAGCCGTTGCCCCCGACTCCGCTCGCTTGATGATTAAATTAATACTGCTACTAAGCCTACGCGCCGTGAAGTTGAAATTTGTTAGATAACCCACACTCGGTTAGCGTGGCAGGTTTTAATTTTAACCCTCATCACTGTGTCAGGAGACCCTTGTCCAGCAATGGAACGACAGAAGGGTTGAAAATGATTTTTACCACGATTTTATATAATTCATTTAGATCAAAGGAGTCGGTAGGTACCTTTTCGTAAGAGTGAAAATAATGTGGTATGTGGTAGTAATTATTAGAAATGATTCCTTTTCTGTATTGGTCAAAATTGAGTTACTTTAAGTATTCGAAGTATAATATAGAAAATTTAAAACACGATGAATTTTTCTAGAATAGAATTCTATTTCATAAAGTCACAAACATAACATGGATTCATTGTTCCGTTGCTGCGTGAAAGGTTGACAAAGGAACAAACATTCGCATTTTTATATTAGTAGTGATTTCATGTTTACGAGCACTTCCGACATCGCACCATTCGTTTTATTAACTTTTTAAAAACAGTTTTTAAAAACACGCTTGTTAAAAATTTTCCAAAATGTATAGGTACTAGATTGCCACGGCCTGTCAACTTCTACTCCATGATAATTTTCCTCGGGATTAATTACAGAAACAAATCCAAACACAAGGTGTAAGAAACCAGAGAAGAAATTGTTAATACTTAACAATTTTAATACTCAAAGCTCGTGGATACCCATAGAAAATGTAAAGTTTCTAATCAGTATTGCTGTTTATGTCGTTAAATTTTCTTAAGAAAACAAATCGTACGTATTATTTTTTCAATATTTTAAAACACAGAAAGGCATCAATTTAAAAAGAAAACGGAATGCCCATTATCTTCGCCCCAAATCTGCCGCGAAAGCGTGTTATCTGTCAACTTGACATCTGTCATTTGAACTTGACAACTAATATAGCAGTCCACTTGATGGTAACTATCGCAATTATAAAATTTTGGACTCACGAAAATACAAAAATTCGTCTACATTTTAATCGTTTATTAAGATCAAAGTAACTTCTCGTAATTATTTGTTATAGAAGTAGGCAGAGTGTGATATTAAAAAAAATGAAACATAAATTATCTAGAAACAATCGAATCAAAACGAAAGAAACAATCGATATAAACGTACAATCAGCAAAACAAATCACAATCAAACAAATGCGTATATTCAAATAAATCGTACGTACAGTCGTTGGTCGTGTTAGTAGCAAGTGTGACTGCCAATCGAGATGTTCTGGGTTCAAAACCTGGGTCGGCAACTATTGAATTTTTCTAACTTAGATATTCTAGTAGTGGCTCGGAGTCTGGATATGTG
>DWFO01000502.1:0-20070 GCA_018246595.1 Mimoniades nurscia nurscia
TACCTACACGTTGATATGTCACGGCGCGTGAACGCGTTTAGTCCAATTGACGATATCGGTGTTATAAAATTGTAAACTGTTTTTTTATTTTGCAAAAACTTTTTTATAAGCTGGGTTTAAAATTCCTAACCTAAAAATCCGGCTTCTCATTGTTATAATCTTAATTATATCGTTTTTCGATTTTTATTCATAACTAAATATAGGCAGGTATAACGAAGTACGTCAGCCCGCTATACCTAAATACCTATTTTCTAGAAAGCTTATCGGGTTTGTATTATGCATTCTTATAGCTCTCGTGTAATTCTTCTATTGTGATAGACATGAAACATAACTTCTGATTAACAATATTTATTTATATACGAAGAGTGTTAAGTGCGTTTGAGTGATTCAAAATCACATCAAAATTATCCCTTTGGTGAGCTTTTTGCACATATAACTCCAGGTGCGGTAGGTATCCAAAAATAAAAAGACGAAAAACTTCGGACCATTTTTTCTTAGTTTTTTCCAAGTTGTTTAGTGACTTATTGTCTATATTTGCAAAGATACTTTAACTTTGTGGTTAGACTTACGGACAAGAATTCCAACACATCAAAAGTCAACGCAGTATTTTGCTTCGTATGTAAAATTTAACATTTCACGTTATCACTCTGTTTTGTGTGTAACGTGTTAAATATAAAAAGGAAATCGTATAGGTCGTCGTATAGGCGTCATCCTCACTCATTTGTATGAGTGTACTGTAGGTACACTCGGCAAGAGTTACTGTGTTACTCGAGATAGTATACCCGTACAGTGTATTGATGTTATTGATCAATTGCTGTCGAGGAGTTAGCGTCTCCGTTTAGTGGTTCCTGAATTATAAATAAAAATTTCATTTGACAATTTATGTGTATGTGCCAATCAAGTGTCTGGCGACAAAATCTAGACTGTCTATTTGCTACCTACAGAGTAGCCGACTTATCTCATCAGAACTTAAAAAATATCCAAGTCACGTCACAAGCGGCACACCGCAGTACGGTTGACAAAAAAAAGCGAGACGCCAAATGAACAAAATGCACACTCGCAGTTCTTGAACTGGGGTTCATCAAAAGAAATCCGAACAGAACAGGAGACAGTCCGCTGAATACAAAGAAAGGGGGAGAGGCAATTATCGAACCACTAGGGGGGAAAGGGACAAAAACATTTGCTCCCACTAACGAAACAATCGCGGGCATAATTGATTTTAACTTAGACTCGACTGCAAATGAAGTCAAGTAGAGGGTGGGAGGGGTGGGGACAGGTAACTTTTAGTGCTTTTTTATATTGTTGGCTGTGCCATTCGGAATATACGGATGTGCGGTTTGTGTCCGCTAAGTTAAATAAGTACAAAGTTCTAATCAGTTGGAGTTGACTGTGTAAATATAAGTTTGACAGTGTAAATATTGTGAGAAATGCAATGTCGAACAGTCGTTTCATATGTAAATTACATATTTATTATTTTTACATGTCTCATTCCAGTAATATTCATTTCTATAAAGCTTTCAAGTTGAAAATTTACACTTATATGACTGGTTCATAAGCTAACAACCAAAGTGTCATTCATCTTTATATACACAAGTTTGACTGACGAAGTGTCAAGTTTAACCTACTTTATCGTATAATACAAGTACCAATCTGTGACAAAGAATTTTCCTCACTCCGTCATGCCATCAGAAATTATTAAAACGTTCTGAAGACCTATGACACATTAATTATCGCCCATGTGTTCCCCAAAGTACGGAAAATATTTGAAAATATCCATCTATTATTAGAATATATCTATTGTCTCCTCATGAGTCAATCTCAACTACCGTTGCTTACCGGTGTAAATTTCTTGCCATTCACAAGCGCATTTGGGTTGCAACACTTGATACGACAAGGTCATTAGTGAAATCTATCAAGTTATGCGTTTAGTTGAATATTCTATAAACCTTTTTGAAGGATTCGAAGAGGATATTATATCAGTTAAAGGTTGACACATAGCACTTCCAGGTCCCAATTAAGTTCTCGTCATAGGGAACTTTGAGAAATCTTACGCGGCTGCGACCAAGTTAACTTAAACGGATTTATATCTGGCCCGCAGTCGTGGGTAGTTTATGTTGTGCATTAACTAGCAGTCAGGTGCCCCGAAGATTCCGAGCACTTCTTTAATCAAGCTCCAGCGCGACTCATTTGAATATACACACGATCGGCTTAAAGTAACGATTCATTAGCGTTTTGAGTTTTCACAGCGCCGTGAATTAGAAATCGCGGTAATGAGCAGCCCGACGCTAGAATTTCGCCGGGATTATATTTTATCGGCGAAAATCTCGAATGAGGACGATTCGCTATTATTTCGTATTGGCTCCACGAAAGTCGTACGAAAAGTGTGGTGCACGACAAAAATGTACCTACAGGTAAAAGATGAAAATGTGCAGAAGTTACATTTGTAATGTATTATTAACAATTGAATAATGAAAAGGAATATTAATTGTATGAATATACATTCTATGTCATCATAGTCGGTATCACATCGGACTTTTATTTTACTGATACCCCAATTATTTCAAAATATGCTAATTTACCCACTTGCAGAACGATAAATTTACCTGTATAAAACAATTTAGGTATAATAAATCATAAAACAAAAATATTTAATTAAATATTTTGAATAGCTAGACGTTCGAAATAGGTAAATTCTAATAAGAGAGTGATTCTAATGGGATTTTAAATTAATTAAAAACAATGAAAACAAACAAGCTGGTGAGGCGAGCGATATGGCCGTTTTCAATAAACGGGAGCCTTAGAAATAAACGCTTAACCCAATAAGGTCGCCTGCTACTGCACGACACCGGGATCTGAGATGTATACGGCTGATAGTCGCTCGCGCGCTCCGAGATGCTCGACTTCAGATATGGTAATCGCGGGGAATAGTCGCAGCCTCAAGTGTGCGATTTTGTTGCCGCGCGACTGAGGGTCACTTGATTTTGCGATGAACAGATTTCAGCTCTGTGCCGGTGCTTTACATGTTTATTTTGAATGTTTAACTTACTGCAGTCGAATGGGAAAATTATAGACGTGCATTTCAATGTAATGTTTTGTCCAACATTGTAATGGTAATCATCAATATGGTATTTCAGTATGAAAACTGCAACCAAAATAGGCGCGACTGTGAGTATAGGACTGCTTTTTTTAAATAAGTTCAGTTTTTATGAGTGTCAGAGATTGTTAAAGAAAAATATCACTACAGAGTCATGTAATTGCATTCGTAATTATTTCTAATTTTGCATTTTTAAATAGAGATCAATATTATTGTCACTATACTGAATGGAATATTTTATCAGATTTATTTCTCTCGTCTGCTACCTTGTAATGGTGTCTGATGTCCTAAATTTGTCACGTTCCATCATTACCATAATGACCATCTCAGTGTGCCACGTACATCCCATAGGTGGTTCTTGGCTGCGCAGTCTTCGCTGCGTTGCAGTGAAGCACGTAGGCCGGACACTGCGCCCGCGGAATACTGATTATTAATTAGGGGAGGCCGAGAGGGTGGGCTCTAAGTGGACTTCCGATGTCTTGGCTGGTGTCTGGGTTGATTGAAAATTTATGAACGGTGTTACGAGTTTTGTTTTGTTAATTAAGTTGTCACTTATTATAACATAATATTTGAGAATCACTGGAGTATTTAATGTTAGGTGGATGACAGTACGTAATATTTTGCATATATGTATTTTCATTTTTCATATCCTATTCTCGAACCAATGTTAAGAATATATAATAATTGTAATAATAACTATTATTGCATTCAAGAGGTATGTTAGATAAGATACTGAAACAGATACATTTTCAACCCAATAGGTATGGCATGCGAAATTTTTAAACTCGTATCAAAATGTCATTTCCAATTTTACTAATCATGTAAAAGTATGATTAAATAATTTCTTACTTTTGTTTTAAATTAAATTTAAAAATAGGTATTTTAACCTTAGCCATTTATCGACTACTCTTTGGATAAATACAATAAAATATTATTGTCATGTAATGTTTAGTATTGAGTTATTAGTCATTTCAAAATTTTTAACATATTTTGCATGATGTGAAATAAACCAAAAATAATTTAATGTAATAAATGATAAAGCAGTAATGATCGACGTACCGAAGCTATTTCTATAGCGTGCCTCCCGGGTAGGAATGGCTCGTAAGAAAATTTCTCGACACCTAAAAATTTCAACATATTTACATATAAATATAGCAATAAGGGGATAAATCATATGACATCATCAAGTTACCACGGGACCCCCGCGCCATTGCCCTGTACCTGTGGCCGCCCGCGGTTTCTCCCGCTGCTTTATACGCCTTTCTAGTATGTATCTAAATGTGAAAGAATCCGACCTTTCTTGTTTGATGTTAAGTCGATCGTTATAAATTTTTGCATATCATTACAATAACCACAAGACGACGACGAGAACAACAGAGTCAGAAGTCAAATACTACACATCTGTATCTTCTGACACAATTGAGGCTGCTAGAACTAGAGTGGCCTAACTGCATTATAGCGACTTTTGTCCTATTTGCATTTTCGTAATTTAGAAATGTTTATCTACAATACCAGAGCCGCCTAAAACGTTTTACATGACATGTATTTTAAGCATTGTTATCTGCATTTTTATGTTTCCATGATATGTATAAGTTTACATGATATGTATAAATTTAGGTCGCTTTGGTTTTGTAGATTAACGTTTCTAAATTACGAAAACGCACATAGGCGAAAAGTTACTAAAATGCAGTTAGGCCACTCTGGTTCTAGTAGCCTCAATTGTGCGATTGTCATTGTTAACTTAATATATCATTCGTAACTTACGACGTATTACGAATTTAATAATCAATTTCATAATTATCTCAATTCCTATTCCTATTAATTTGTAACATTAATTCCTATTTATGTTCATTGATATTAGAAGCAAGTATTATTTTCCTTTCTTATTTCCCATCGTATTTTATCATTTGACTATTTTTACCTCAGATAGTACAATCCCATCCGAATGCGACCCGTCATAGTGGATACAATAAGGGCAAAATAATTAAATGTAAAAATTTAATTTAATATCGTCGTCCCGTTGTAAGATTGATGGTCAAGCACCATCGCGCCCGGAAACCGACAGTCATTAGGCAGAAAGAGCGTGTCAAATAAATTTGTCACAGTTATAGACTGATGGGTTTGGAGTCCGTCGCGGTATCATTCGGTCCTTTTTACTTTTGTTACTAGTTCTGTCGACAGACGCGACATTGCTTTTGTGGTTTTCGGCTACTGTATTTTGTGAACTTTTATGCCTATTTATAATATATATTCGTTTCAAGTTAGCGTGCCATAATTTTTGGAACTTGTATTTTGGTATTTTGGAGGTATTTTTTCTTTTATCTACGGTTGGGTCTATTAGTGTTTTCAAATTGTAAACAAATGAAGGAAACTGTAAGAGTAAATTTCAGTACTAGTTCAAATCTACTGTTTGTATTTTTGTTCATTAAGTACAATACTTAAATGTACTATAATTACTTAAAAAATATACGCTTGTTATAAAAACGGACCAATCAGAAAAGCTTCTGAATTGCTTAAAAAAGTTCAACTTAAGTTCTTTAACTATCTATTCCTGAAAGCTATCAAGCTATTAATCTTCAGTAGATTGCCCACGCGTGGTCAGCTGCGACAAAGTCGCACTCTGTCGGTATTGCACCTGCATATAGCGTGGGCGCACAGTGGCGTTGTTATCTGGGAGGAATGTAGTTTACGTCCTGTAGAATTCACAATGGACTTAAATAATTTTGTTTCCAATTCACACAATTTTGTTTTTCTGTAAGAGAAAGCAAATATGAGACGTGCTAAGTTGTCTTATAATTATGAGATAAATAACGTAACACACGAAGTAAAAGTTGCGAGATTTATAACAAACGCCATTGCATGTGTTACTTGTATGCAACATACTGTCTTGGTTAAAGCCAAAGGCTTCGTGTTACGCACACCCGCGTACACTGTACCATACATTTACGACCCGACATTAAATTTATATAAATTACACCGATGACTTGTAAACAAAATATTCCGAGTACAGTAGTTTTAAATAAAATTATACATAGGTACATCATAAACCAATCCGTGACACTCTGTGCCTTAAACACTCTGTGGCCGCGATAATTCGTTCATCGCCTGATTGATATAAAGACGTTTCGTAGCGTGCCCTTTCCGGCCCTTTCGACGCCTTCTTTATTATTATTTTATTTTTTCACCATTTCAACACTTTTTGCCTCGGCTCATCATTTTGTAGACCCTTTTCTTGTGGCGCCAAGTTCATTGATTGAACGGTGCAGTTGTTGTTATTAATTGTTTTAAGAATATTTTTTTTACGTAAGTTGTCAAAAAGCTCTAGTTAGTTGATTATTTTATTTTGTGTTGTAAAAAACGTTTTGTATTCGTATTTTATTTCCCCAATTGTGAAGTCAATTTTCTTTATATTCTTTACATAATATTTTATTTTAATTACATACCTATATGACTCGTTAGAATACTTTGCGAGTCTAAAACCTTGTAATCAACAGACCATTATCGAATTACTAATGACCATATAATAATTTACTACACAAATTGATATAATTCTACCATTTCTTGATATTGAATCATAACAAATTCAATAAGAACATGGGCGTTGAATATTCATAAGAGGTTAATTTCCCGGATTAGTGAGAACATGCGTATTTTCATAATATACGTTAACCATAGGATTACCATAAAGTTATCATCGTAAGAAACTAATTATGTGTAAACTGCGTCCACGCACTATGGGTCCTATTTCCGATATTGCCACAGGTTGATTAATAAATTGTTGTGGTTATTTTTTCATTATGCATTATTACATCATCTTTTTTTTTGCTTCTATTATAATTTGCTTAGCATATATTGATTTATATTTAAAATCCCTTTATACGAGTAATACGTTTGTTTTAATATTATCATGATACTACGTCATTTTAGAAATTTTCAGTATTCAATTTGTACAGTAAGTATAATGACGGGATTATAAAAAGACAAAGCGAAATCTCTTAAAAAAAATCAAGAGTATGGTTTTACTGCCGAGTCCTCAATTTATATATAAAATCATTTTATGCCTACAACAATGGACAGAATCGAAATATAAAGCAGTTATTAGAAAGAGCTTTTTCATCATTATTGAGAAACAAAAGCCCATGGTAATGAGCTTCTGTATTAAAAACCAAAGTATTATCATCTGTTGTATGACGTTGTTACACTAGTAAAATATTTATTGGCTCATTAAATGTCCGTCAAAGAATTTAACATGGCCTTTACGACTCGAAACCAGATACAGTTTGTCTGTTTACGACCTCCATTGATTTTTACACCGTATATTTTATTGTGATGTAATATTGTTATTTCGAAGATAATCTTATGTTATTCAAAATTTTTGATCTGTAATATGAAACGCTTGAATGTATCTGTAGGAGTGATCGTATAAATACCACGCGCTTGTTAATATAGAAATTATAGTTGAAGGAATTATTCATTCGTTTCTCTATTATCGATTTATATATTCGCGTTTGGAATCAGTTTTGTAGTCATAAACTGAGTTGTAACCCAAATGTTTTCTTTATGTTTTAGGTAGATTTGTTGATAGAATGGATTTTAGATTTGAAAAAATTCTGCCTGCCCATTTCGGAGCCTGAGGGTCAAACCCAGCCACATGCCTTAGACTTTAAGGACTTACACGCGCTTTCATAGGTAAGAATCACTTGTTATAACGGCGAAGGAAAACATAAAAAGGGTGGACCTACACTATTTAGAGTTATCTACATATAGGTACTCGTAATATACTGACACGCATGAAAACTACCAATGACATTGGGCGACCGTGGTAAATAATTGTCTTATAAACCTTTTTATGGGAAGAGACCCGTCTCCGACAGTGAAATAATGAACAATTTTAATAGAATATAATGAAAGTATTTTATGAAACATACGAAAGGTTGTGTCTGTTTTTTAGAAAGCAAAAAGTAAGTTCTCACTGAGTTCATTAATCTTTACGAAGTATTTATCTAATCAAATCCTTATCCTCGCTGCACTGTAACCACTTTTTAGAAACTGCTAAAACACCTCAACGAAATAGGCCGTGTTGTCTGTTGGTAAACATTTAACAGATCGTATTTTGGCTTTGTTTATTGTCCGACGGTTTTGTACACCGGGCAACATTAACCGCATCGCTGTTCAACTTTCGCCTTTATAACTTTAGTATTTAGAATCAAAATTACATCGATATGTCGACACGCTGCCCGATTTTCTTCGACGTTAATCGTCGACCACATCAATTTACGATCCGTATGAGAGATATAAAATTTTTTTACTACTTTCCGATTGAGACACATCGAGTTATTGGAATTCAGATATTAGTTCGATGGCTTATTAAATTTCTCGTCACTGAGACTTGGTGTGCACTAGTGGGCCTGTGCTTGTCAATTTGTTGTTTGCTCACTGCCATATACATAAGTAAACAGTAAGTAATCGTTTTATCGTCTAATCCCTATTTAGTCTTAAATGGGGATAACAAAAATTGCCCAAGCGGGAAACTTGTCTATATTTTGTAAGCGTAAACGCGAAAAAACTATCCTTTGTTTGGCGGTCGTACCATATCTACCATGCTGCCCCAATGCGGATTGGCTGAAAAATAAAAGTCATCATATGTATAAAATTACGGACCGAACGAGATATTATTCGCAGTTGAGAAATTGACATGATAATGGCATAACACTGATACTGTTTTTATAAAAATGTGTCACAATTTGCCACTTACCTTACTTTTCAATGACTTCCTTAATATTGTCGTACAGCATTATTTCGTATTACAATAATGTGCACTAATGTGAAAAGACCCTTACAACATTGTATGCTCGTTACTTTATATATTAAGCTGGATCTGGATAAACGGCGTCGAGTGACAGTAAAAAAACCTTTTTTGAAACCTGTTTTTTCTGTTTTTATCTGTCGCTCTACCCATCTTATTGGTGCGATCTGAAAAGTATGCGAACATACTAGGTATAAGACGGTGAAATCTTATTGTCATTTTATTTTTATATAAAATCTGAGTGGCAGCAGCTTTATGTTGATAGACAAACTAATAAAAATAATTGGTTCTTTAAATTTTTATTGGACGCCGAAATGGTGTGCAGAGAGAGGGAGATCGTTGATCTTAACACGATGAAGCCATACAACAAGAACTGCTGCTATATGAGACTAAATTATGATTTAAGTGATCAATTACTTTATAGCTTCCTACCGGGGATGAAGATGTGTGGAACACTACGTAGATGTAAATAATCCGATCTCATTAGGACAAGACTTGTCTTATCTCGAATTAAAATTAATAGCCACGTATCGTAAAAATCATGGTCAGGTATCTATAACTGATAGAGAGTACCTATCGTACGAGTATATCTGTTAACTTTTTTTTATCTAGAGTCACTATGTTAAATGAAATAGCTGCGATAAAACTTAAATAAACGTATTTTTTCCATTCACTACCGTTATGAAACTGGCGTATTTATCAAACAGTCGCCCACTATTATTGAAAGGGCCGCGCGACGCCGGGCTGACAGGCTAGTTTTCTGCATCATTACGCCGAGGAACGTTCTGGCGAATGGCTTGCATAACTTTCAGAGGACTGACTCGATGGTCCCCGTGCACGCTGAGTTATGAATGACGCGGATGATGGCAGCCACTTCGGTAAATATGGATGCGGTATGAAATAAAAGGTTTCTAATAAATAGTGGAACATAATTCGTTTTCAATGATTATACTCAGGGCTGTGGAAGACCGACGTCCTCCTAAACTCCACAGCTTCTTATTATACGTACAATTATTTCAACATTATGGTATACATATATATATACTGTTTCATTTGTAGTAAGTAAACGGAACTATTTTTTCAATTAATCCTAACTAACTGAATACAATGCCAGTTAAAGAAATACAATATACATTTGGCATCGACTAACCGCTTACTTAAATGAATATGTAATTTCAACTTACTCAGCAATAGTTAATCTCGTAACTTAACTTGCTTACTGTCACAATTAATTTCAAATAATTAACCTGGTAATTCCGAATGTTTAATGTGATAATAAATTTTAGAAAACAAGACTTCCATATTATGGCATTTCACCAACAACTCAGCATACTGATGTGAGCTCACACATACCGCGTCCATAGCTCGCGCTTCCAACATCCCAGCTATCACCCGATCCGCCGGTCCCACAATAATAATAATACGTCAACGCCAGCCCACTATCTAAATGGTGTTTGAA
Source organism: Mimoniades nurscia nurscia (assembly GCA_018246595.1). NCBI lineage: Eukaryota > Metazoa > Arthropoda > Insecta > Lepidoptera > Hesperiidae > Mimoniades > Mimoniades nurscia. Next base: position 10,360 of record DWFO01000502.1, read on the forward strand.
TTGTTTCCATCAATAAGGCACCGAGTGTGTATCCCTGTACGGCTGACGTTTGTTTTTCTTTAATTTATGACACCGCCGCCTAAGTGTACGAAAGTGGTGAGGGAATGGCGTTGTTTGGTTGTCGCCCGGATGCATCCCGTAGCAAACTCGTAGTCACACTAATCATGATTATTCCATCATACGGACAATCAAATACCTACTAGTATATTATAGCTGTATTACAATTTTTCGTCTATAATTCTGGAGCTGAGACTGTGACCTTGAATGAATGACCTTGGTCATTTGAGTGGGAGACCCATGGTCCATCAGTGGAATGATTAAAGTCCTAATGATAATGATGGTATAATTTTAAATTTACCAATGGGCAAACGGTCCCTATGTTCGTATCGTTCGTAATATGAAAGTGGCTTCGGTGAAACTGCTGACTCAGAGGCTGCATTACTTGTAGGTACCTCTGTTACCATAATATGCTGGCAACACGTTGGCTAGTTTTCTGGTGTTGCAAACTCTAGGTATTCGATCATTTACCACCAATTAACTCGACTATCTACCCAACAAGCTGTACTCTACATTAAAAATAGTTTACGAGACTGAATGCCAGTATCGAATGGGAATCCTACCATATTATTAAAATATGCCATCTACTATCAGGCAGCTATATAATATATTGACACTGAAAAATAAACGTAACATCACGACAGTAATCCACGAATCCAGTTATATTTAAAACTAATAATAATTAATAATGTAACGTAAACACAAATTGAAGTTTGTTATTCCTTTGATTATTATTTTGCATCCTGCAAAGTAGATGCATTAATGAATGTCCAAATCGTTTTAATATAGATTGTCGCTACGCTAATTTCGACAGCTCCTTAAAAAGTAAACGTGCAGAGTGCGTCTTGTTCCGACGTCGTGACTGGACGCGGCCACGACTGGACGGGGATCAATTTAATTTGACGTAATTTATCGTTTATAGAAACCTAGTCCAAGTGTCCATGTTGACATTTGCTTTTAACGTTGATTTTGAACTGGCGTGACAAATGTTTAGTATTATATATTATCATAATATAATCCAATGTTGATGATCTTTAAGTTGTGTTCTTTTGCTTTACGGTATTTCGTTTGAAAACTTTTAATTATGGATTGAAATATAGTTTTTCCCAAATTGGATTATAGGATATTAAATAGGATTTAAAGCACTATGGAGAATTTTAGGTCCCTATATTTTTAAACAATTCCGTTCATTGTATAATCTTATTGAATTTGTTAATTGTTCACCGATTATGTTGAATTTTAATCTTAAGTGCAGCGCAAAGAATTATTAGTGGGGACGGTTAATAACGCGAAACAAAACAATTTTCTATCCAATCACCGAACAATACTGCAATTAACGATTAAACTAGCCAACGACATCGAAATCCGCGTACGAATCTATTGACAGCTAAACGCGTGGGCTAGGGTGACAAAGCGTTGCATGTCGTCGGACAATGTTCGCGGGACACGAGGACAGCGTGTTCACACGATCAGATTGCGCCTGCTTTATGGCACCGAGTCCCATTAGTACCGGCCGCTGCCTGAATTGCGTAATTAGAATTACACGGTGCGGAGCCGGTTCTTACTTTTCGCTATTGCGATGGTTAGGACCGATTAACAGCGAGGATGTGGAAAAAGAAGACTGAAATAAGAATGTGGTGTACTCTAGGGATTCTTCAGACTTTTTAGCTTTTATTTTAGATTCGACTGTGATATATTGAGTGAGGTCCGAGCCCCGTCGTTTTCTTAACGTTATTTATTTTCGTCACTGCAATGACGTCATCCTTTTATGCTTATGTTCCGATGCAAATTTTCAACCAAGTTTTGAAACGATATATATGTAAGCTCTAATATGAAGTCAAAAGGCCCTAAACATAAAAATTATGAAACCAATTTTCATTACGATTGCAGTGGAATTTTATGACGGCTCAGTTGGTAAATTAGTTTAAAAAACTCCCCCGAAAGTTAATTGAACTGATGTCGAACGCATCTGCAGGTGAATGTTTTATTTCCGAGAATGCACTCTGTTTACTGACTGTCACCTGATGCATAAAAATCTTAATTTACGACAATTTTATTTTATCGCACCGAAGAGAACCAGACGCTTCTTGCCGATACTTTATGCGGCGGCATTATCTGAATTGTATGAACGTCCGAGGTACACACACATAAAGATATCTGTACCGTAACACAAAAACATTATCGTTGAAATATCGATACAATTTCCTTGATCAGTAAAATAAAATCTCGCGTCTTGACGTTTTGTCTGAATTTATGCACGCGCACATCGAAAGGTTGTCGTAAAATTGAAGACGTTATGGTCGCTGATAAGTGCGATGTCGAGTATCGGACTGTCCCGTTTGACAGGTTTATTGTGGACACCCTACCGGCGGCCGATTTGAACTTCGCATTTTTATAGCGTACATCAGTTTTAGAAGACGACTGTAACTTATAAGTATTTAGTGCGTGTTGTGTTTGCTTTGTAACGAATCATTGTTTGCATTGGACGACATGCAAGGCGTATCGTTTATAATTTATTAAAATATAATCTAATAACATAGCGTAAGTACGTGATACATTAAAGATTACAATATACATAAATAACAGTTTAATAATACAAGCTATTACAGACTATACTTGACTAATTATATAAGGATCGTATATAAATATAAAGTTCCGACGATCAATGTAAAAAGACGTGAAATAAACATGTCTTAAGCACAATAAAGTGCTTATACATTACATCTAATACGCTTATATATGATAATTGTGCAGAATAAGTAGGTTCCTTACATAAGGTTTTGTTAAACAGACGCACGAATAAAACAAGATCCACTCGCCAAAGGGTTTGATCGACTGGTCGGTCTGGACTGACCGGCGTCGGATGATGGATTGAACGATCGATCAGTCAACGTTCGGCCAACGGGCAGCTGAAGGACGGTCCTTGCGACTGGAGAAACATTTCATCAATTTAAAATTTCAGAACTTGTACATTTGGTTAACGACAGGTTTATGTTGTTTGCTGTTAATTTGTGAGAAAAAAAACAAGAAAGTAAAAGCGTGTTACATGAAGAGTGTTCCTTATAATTTAAGCTTTGATTTCTTAATATTTTTACTACATATAGGTATCTGTATCAAGCTCATCGTTACATAAACGTAGGTACTGTAGTGTAATGTAGAATACCTTAGTTCGTTTTAATTACAATTTACTTACATTGTCTAACGGCTTTCGTAGAATGTCAAGCCTTAGTTTGCATTGCACACTGCGCCGTAAAGAAACTTGTCGCGACAACTGAACGATGTTGGCTTACGATGACGACGATATTACATACCATATTACGTGTTTTGACATTTTGAATTAATTATTTAGTCCAGTAGATAAATATTCAGAAGATTATCGTTTATCTAATTTATTACTGCTAGAAAAATCCCATCAGATGTACCGAACCGATTTACAATACGGTACGTGTGGTGGCAAAGAGCTCACCGCTTTGTCTCAACACGACCATAAATCATCCGTGTCGACGTCAGTCCGATTTCCTGAATCGAATTAATAGGTCACAAAAAGGTTAAAACGTCTTTGCACCAAGGATGCGTTGCGCCAAGTATCGCGCTAATGGCGCAGTTATCGGTCAATCGGCGCCTGCGCAGTGATCGATCATGCGCCGTTTGCGTCAGGTAAACAATACAACCCCTGTAAGGGCTAGTGTACATTGTCAGTCTTATTATCGCGGTATACACAACAAACTATATTATGCATGTATTTAGTTGTTTCCAATAGTAAAATCTAAACACCGTATAAAAAAGAGAGATCTGATTATTGTTTTTCAAGTTTTTTATAATGATGAAATTTTATTATTTGTAACAAAATTTAAATATTGTTAAGCAACCTATTGTTAAGCATTACGTAAATAAAAATTAATCATCTCAATATAAAATACCGTTGAAAACATAAACAAACGTAAAGTTGTGATAAGACACATTAGTTCACATGACGTTCGTGTGAAAACATCCTTATTGTCACAATTTTTCGACGCGTGCGTTTTCGGATGAGCTTTTCTGAATATATATATATAGTACTCTTATAGCATTAACATAGAGTTAAATGTTGCGTGTAAGTGTATTTTTTTTTTGATAGTTGAAGGTAATATTAATTAAGAGAATGGTCATGTGGGTAGCCGAAGTCAGAATATGATTGATGCTAAGTTAATATTTTTTGAGTCCAGAGTGTTCATATCGATCACCATATCCTGTCTTATCTCTACATTCTATATATATAAAATGTATCGTTCATGTAACGTTGGTCAGTTCGTTACTAATATTATGACTTCAAAATAATTTATTACTTGTTTTGCTTTGTCCAAGACAATGTTTTCATAAATATAATTGTTTCGATGTATTTCAATTAGCGCCAAGTTTGAATCAAATATTCGTTGTTGAGTCTTTTCTTTTAGTTTTTTTTTGTATACAGTACCTACAATTTGACTGAGTAAACTTTTGTAAATTATTTATACATACATTAAACCGGCTTTGTTGACATAAATCACTATATAATGCCGTTACCACATAATATGGTTAGTACAAATAGTAGGGGTCCAGTAAGGGCTAGTTATAGGTTACAATACATTGTATTTAATGGAGCAGCGAAGCGTATGTGTTTGGGAAAGCACTTACTGCGTCCTTGTATAATATAGGTATGCGTACAAGTTATGTAGAAAAATAATCTCAGAAACACATCTGTGCTAGTGTTAGATAGCTATAACCCATTAACTCACCACTGATTTGCAAGTATTCCGAAGGTCTGAAGGCGCCACTACAATTCATAATAGTGATGATATGAATTGACTTCTTGTTAAGCGATGGCCCAAAGAACTGAAGGAAACAAAAACCTCTATACGCATAAATTGTTTTGAAAGTTTTATTGGGATAGTTATATCAAAGCCTACCTCTTCTAAGATTGAACTCTCGACGAGCAGTCGCGCTTCCAACCAATCGACCACCGACGCAGTCATACTACAAAACGTCTATGTAATTATAAATAAAATAAAACGCATTACTTCATTATTTAATTATACAAGAAATAAAGATTGTTTTAGATACGAATTTGAAATTGAAATTTGTCACTGTTCGAATTTTAAACATTTGTTCCGTTACATTGAAATGTCGTCGAGTCGAGCACAATCAGCGCCGTAAGGCCGACGATCCAACATTAAGGTTGCATGTTAAGTTTGTTAAAGAACAGCAATTTGTAACAAAATGCATTCGGTCCCACATTTCTGGGTACAACTAATAGCTGGGAAACGTTTATAGGCGCGTCGCATGCGATACCAATTATTTAGTTTCAGGGTTCCGCTAAAGACGCGACCATGGACGCGGAGATTTAAATTTGTTATACTGACTATAACGTGTCGTTTATTGTAACAATTTTACTAAATTAATTATTTTCCGAGTAAATTTTATTCATATTCTACTTGTATATAGGTGGTAAAATATTTACCTTAATACCTACCAATAGGCGCACCGTAACCAGTTTCATATACACCGGTACAATTATATAATAATAGAATTGTATATGCTATAAATAAAACCAGCCAATTATCAAATATTTTAGCGTTCATCGCTAGGATGAAATTCATACCTACACAAAGTAAAATTCGTGACTTACGATCTTGAAAGCCACGCATTCACGCATCGGCACTAAAAAAAGCCAGCCAATCTGCGCAAACGAAACGAGCGGACCATTTGTCAATTACTCGTCGCATATCGCATCCGCCGGGCCATCTTGCGTCCTCTTGTAGCGTGTAAATGTCAACTGGCGGTCCACCAATTACAAGTCGTCGCGGGCGCAGCGCTGACGGCAACAACGCAATGCCGATACCATAAAGCCTCGAGCCATTTATAGAAGCCAGTTCCAATTAATGGGCCACCGACATCCGATATTCGTTTCGCACCCTCAGGTGTTAATGACCGCTGTACCGGTCATAGGCCAGTATTTTGTTTTCAACACAGCATTGTAAGGTTCTCACTGTGCTTAATTGTATTCGCGAGCCAATTTGCCGATTGAACGATCTTTTTAAATGTTTTTTTTTAGGTAAGCTTTTCGACCGTTTGTCACTTGGGATCGTTAAAGTAGTTATTAAGCTTATTAAATGATGAAAATATTTTACCCACTAGGAATAAATAATGCAGGATTGACTGTGTTTAAACATGAGTGTGTCATCTGAATTCTGCTTAAATGGAATTAAATTCATGTAACAACAACTTTATGGTCTCGGGGGTCGCGACACCGCATCTATTACGTTGCAACGCGACGCCAGCGGAAGACGTCCGCGTTCGATATAATTTAATAGCGCCCAGACCCACCCGGGTTTTAATGCAACTCCAAACCCCCCGGGCATTAATAATTTCACTCCGAGTTCGCCCATTGTGCCACACTACCGGAGGGACACTCACGATCGCGCAGACATCATTGCTGCCTATCTCGTAATTCCCCGACGGTATCCGATCTCATCCCATGTAGAGAGCCTAACTTAATATGTGCATCACGACAAGCGCGTATATGGCCCGCCGCACCGCCCAGACTCCACCGGCCAATCCTATCGTGCATTTAAATGCCTCCGCTCATTGTATGTATATCGAGCCACCGCGAATAAATTGAGTTTTCCTCGACGCATCGAAGTCTTCAGACGCCCGTCCGTAATCCACCGGAGGAGGATTTAAAAGTACTTATCCCCGGTCGCTGCGGACCTACAAATCAATCGTCCACCCGCACTCCATAAATTAAGTGGCGAAACAATGACCCTAAATTATTGGGTCTCCTTTATTTGTATTGTTCTTTTTTCAGTCGACGCTTACACAAATGAGATTGGGCCGGACTTATTAGGCTTCGGAATTTCGCCCGCGGCAGATCGACAGCGTCGATAGCGACGGAGAATGCGTGGACGGATCCACGTTAATTATTCCACTTCCTCCTGTGATGGTGGACTATTCGACCGGCGTTTGCTAATGGTGCGTATCGAGGGTTCAATCATGGGCGTCGGCTACGATATTTTTCGCTAGCGAGTCCCTTGCAGCCGCGCATTAACATAAAACAACAAGGCATGCGCGCGCGCATCCATATTTCTGCTACCGTCGTCGTGACGGCCGGCCGCGGTATTGTGCGCGCGATACAGATCTCCGAACGCATGCGCGCCGCCCCTGGATATTTAGAAGCTGTCTCTTAAATTCGCGTCCGAAGCGACTTAACGAGTCGCATTCTGCGTACGCCGACATGCAATCGGCTATTGTCCTTTTCCTTTATTTAGAACTGCGCTCCGTAAGTGGACGGCGTGGCCGCGATGAGAAAGAACTCAGTCAGCCGCGACAGTCGCGACAATAAGTGTGCCGTTGAAATTGTTAGGCCTCTATTAAGGTGTTGCTTTCCATAATGATACTTGGTATTCGAAGCTAGAAATAGATTTACTAGAGATTTTCTCTTACTCTAAATAACTTGCTGTTTTAGATGTTTAGTAAATATCGAAGACAATAATAAGTAAGGCATAGGTATGTACAATAGGTAAACTCTAAGTTTAATATTAGGTAGGTACCTACTTAAACTTTACGCAAACACAAAATACTGGAATTCGCTTCAGTGTAAAAGAACTACGTATAATAATCTGCGCAAAGACGACGTCCTATTAAACATGATGTCACAGACGGTGACACAAAAGAACATGTTTGGAGGAAATTCGGCATGATATGGTTCACTTTAGAATACAGGAAGAAAAGTTAGCTTTAACTTTGGCTGAAGAAGTCATCTCCACTACAAATTCTTTGAAATGTTTAATGTGTTTAAACCAAGCAGTTGTTTTCATATCAAGTTTGTTAAAATCAATTTGCGGCTGTCATAGCAGTCCAATGCACACATGCCGAAGCTCCTCTTGAAACCATCGAGTGGACTACATAGAAACTTAAGACCTCTTGAACATCTGGATGCAGAATTTTGCAGCGTCCTCGAATATGATAATGAGTTCTATCTGCACGACGGTCTGCTCTTACAATGTTCGCATTAGCCAATCGAATTTTCGAGAAATGAACTGTTGTAGTAAAACTTATAATGTGTTACTTTCAACCTTATAAATAAATATTCTGTTTTTCATTATTCCGTCTTTGATATTGCTTTGTTAAGGAGAGAATATCAGCGATTGTAGTTCTTCGAGCTACATTTGTTCATCTTATTAGGAGTCAGTTAAGGGAAATTCAAGAGTTATTCCGACCACCGAACGATTTTCACACAAAGGTTGTGACGTTATCATTATGGATTGATTTATTTTTGAGACTTCTCAGTATTAATACTATAATATCCACCTATTGGTTATTTGCGTCGGGTATTCATTTTAATTGTTTATGTTTTATAGCCTTTCAGGCTATATATTACAGCTTCAACCGATATAATCTCAAAATCTGCAATCAATAGACAAAAGTAGATTACAGGAAAGCAGATCATAGAAATTTTAGAAATTGGAAATCGTAATATCCACTGATATACACCTACACTGGGAGACTTAAATAATTTTTCGTAAGTATTATTTAGTACATAACTAATACATAAGTACTAATACATAAGTACTACATACATACTACTACTACTACTAATACTACATACTAATACATAAGTAATACTTCCCACTCTTTATCAGAACAACTATCTCAATACGTATAACATACATAAATGGACAGTTTCATGGTCTTATGATAAAAAAGTGACTATTGAATTTTTAACGTGCAATCCAAGGGCTCTGCGAGTCCGACATCCAGTATATTGCACCGCTCTCGAGTATGATAATGCGCACGATCTTCAAGTGAAGGTCTAATCTGGAACGCAAACACCGCCCAGCGGTCTGCAGCGGAGAGTCCTCGCCGGTATGGTAATCCAGTCTTCGTTGCAGCCCGGAGATGAGTCTTAATGCGCATCTAAATAGTATTTTGTTGTGAAATACTACTGCGGCTGGAAAATACACGGCCATCTAAATCATCGAGCTGACTGCAGGAAACATATTTTGTGTTTCGTTCTTAATATCGAAATTAAACAATCGAATTACACAATCGAAACCTTTCTTTTTCTATATTAGACTCAACAATCATATTACATAAATTTTGATCAGTTTTAAAGTGTATATTTCAATGTCCAATTGGACATTGTAAAATGGAAAGTTTATTTCCTGAAGTTTTTAATTAAACATAGATATTTTCATCTAGCACTATCATTATAATGTTATACCAATACCAATAATCACCGAATAACTTCATTTCATATGTTGCATTATAAATTTGAGTTAATATTGAATTTGTAATTTTTTTAATTTATGTTTAACATTTTCTCCGTCCGTATGTCTCAGTATGGTAGCGGACAGCGCTGCGACTCTCGCTCGCCGCCACACTCGCGTTATGGTAATGAGATCGAATCCGAAATTGGACGCAGTGTGACCGCGACTACGTTCGCGAGTTCAATTTATATTTACGACGCGGCTTACTATATTCAATATGCGGCTCGGGTGTTAAGTAGCTAAAACCAGTGAGCAACGAGAGTTCACTAGTTGTAGAGAATCAATTATATCATTATTTTCTAAATAGTACTTTTTGAGTGATGAATGTGGACGAAGCACGACAGGTGTGTAACAATAGAGATATTTGGCA